>QLPM01048078.1:9085-20644 GCA_003314695.1 Albatrellus sp. MG142 | reverse complement strand
TCAAATTCATTACCTCTATCCACAATCGATACACCAGACATTGCCGAAGCAGAAGCTGGCTGAGTACCCAAATAGTCCAATTTCGGAACCTTGCTTTCATCCCCCCCATAAAAGCGTTCTAGGAGTTTGCTGACAAGGTCGGACGTTATGTTGTCCAACATGTCCTTGATCGGCTCATCCTTCATAATCGTATGTTTTGCAGCCACAGGTCCCTGGAGAATGCAAACGCGCTGGGGATCCTGATCGAAGACCGCATCGATGTCTTCTGCAGGCCAGAGAGAATCCTACCAATATCACATTAGTACACAGAACGAAGCCAACAAAATACATTATAGCGACCTTCTTAAACCAAACCTCAAACGATGCATCTAGAATAGGGATGAAGGGTACTGGCTTCTGGCCAGGGCGCTGAGTAATTGTCATGAAGTATGCCTTGTCTTCGGATGCCAATAGCTGTTCGGTGGCAAGGGGATATGTCTTGAAGAAGAGCTCGACGAAAGGGGCAGGTTGGTTGAGAGAGTTGTATGACTGTAAAATGGACGCCTTCGGTCCGCCACCATTGACACCAGCGAAACGCTCCTCAACACGCCTCAACCAGTCACCCGCCAAGTTACGCAGGGAAATATCCACCCATCGGTCCTGGTGCGCAATATACATCAGGCGCACAAGTCGAAGCACGGTCTCCTCGTATGTCATGTCACCAATATCCTCCACTACAGACCCGTCCTTCTTCCAGCCAAACCATGGCTTCGCAAAGTCACTATTCAGCTTCCCAATCACCTCGGCCCGATGCTCCTTAAGCCACGCCTCACGCTTCTCACGTGGTAGCTTGAAGACGGTATTGTCGAACTCCTTCCATAGCTTCACGCCCCTCGTAGCGATCTTGTGAATGGGCTCCCCAAGCTCAGACTGGACTGTGAGAATGCCACCAGTCTCTTTTGTGTATGTACCCTCCCATTGGGCATCGCCAACACCAGGCGCCGCGACGATGAGATCCTTGACGGAGGAACTAGTGTGCGCCTCTTTCGCAACCATGACACGGCTAGCCAGAAGAAGTCCATCGAAAGGCATGGGCTGGACACCGTACTTCATGGACCAATCTCCTGTGAGGTATGGCCAGAAATCATTGGAACCGCCAAAACCAGATCCAGCTACGAGACAGATGTTGCTCTGTTGCCGGATGGAGGAATATGTCGACAAGACCGGCTGGTGGAAGTCCTCACACGAATGGTGGCCACCAGCACGCCCACCAGTCCATTGCAAAATGACAGGGAAGTCCGGGTTGGCGGCAGCAATGTTCACGACCTGTCGGATACCGTCAACAGAACCAGGCTTAAAGGAGACATGCCGAATGCCAGCGCTCCTCAAACCCTCGATAATTTCAGCAGCCTTCTCGGTGGAGGGAATACCAGCTGCAACGCAGAAACCCTCTATGGGAAGGCTCTCCTTCCGCATCTCCTGCCACAAGGGTAATTGAAAGCCGAATTGACGTGGATTGATGTAGAGAGAGTTCAACGTTAAGCCAACACCAACAGGGATTTTCGACTGAATTTCGGCAACCTTCGCACGCAAGGCTGCTGTACTGTAGTGCCCACCACCAGCAAGCTCCACATGATAACCTGCACTGAGAATTGCAGAAACAAGCCCAGCCTTGACGGTTGTGGGCGTCATACCCGCAACCATAATCGGAGGCTTGCCTAGCAAACGGGAGAAAGATGTATCGATGTGGATTTTCCCGTCGCTATGATATTGTACGTAGTCAGAGAATGAACATAGACGACCCGAAGAAAGACTACCTAGTCTTTACCAAGGACGGCGACCACTCTTTTGTCCAAGATTGCTCAAGCCTTACTCCTTTGATAGAATAAAGTTCAGCATCGCCTTTGCCTCTATCTCCGAGGACAATAACGCGGACACCACGACCCTCGAAGTTGCGACGAGTAAAGGGCCCAATTCCACTAATACCACCAGGACCGAAATCGATTGCGTGAGTTGCGGTGTCAGGGAACTGAGTCGCCTTCGTCCAATGCAACCCCGATGTGAAGATCTGGTCACAGATGGAACGTGTAAGAGATGTAGAAAGAGTGCGGAGATCAGATCCTGTTTGCAAACACGCTTATACTCAGTGAAAACCAAGAATAACCAAGATAGCACGCACCATCATCTGTGTGGTATACCGCAATGCTTAATTCCTCAGGCGTCCACAACTCCTCGCCGTTGAGGTCTTCCAGGAAGACCTTGTCGGCCACGCCTTGCAAATGATCGCTGTGGTAAGGAACGCCAACAACAAGGAATCGCATTGAGAACACAGGCTTGCGTTGGGAGAAGGGGATTTTGCTCTGATCCAGCCCATTAGGTGCTTTAGCTTTCCGCAGACTGGAAACAAGGCCATACAAAGCACGAGGCGGACCAGTAACGACGAACGCCTTGGGCCCATTATGCAACGAAACCTGGAGTTGCGAATTGCTGGGCAGATGTTTGTTGGTGCTGGCAACGTGAGGCTGGAGTCCATCCAGCGCTAGTCCAACGACAGATAACATGGGCGACGGAGCGCCCTCTCCACCTCTAACTGCATCCTCAACGATGCTTGGCTCCAGGGCGAGTAGAGGAAAAGCTTGCTGTCCACGAAGACCCGCATAGAAGAGCCACTTAAGGCCCTTGAAAGCGTTCTTGAGGTAGGATTCGTTATCACCCGATGACGCAACGCAAACAGCAGCAACGAGACCTTGAGAGTGACCTGTTGCACCGGCCAAACTTTGATGCAGCTCCGCGAGCGATAACCCAGAAGCCCAGGCTACAATCAGGAACTGCACAAGCTGGGTCAAGCCGATAAGGGGCATGGAGACTGGGACAGATGCAAAATACGACGTTGGAGGCCGTGGGGCAGCACCAGTTAACCAGGACAAGACATCGAGACCATAAGAGTAGTAGGAAGTGCCTTGATGGGCGTCCGCAAGGGGCCGAAGAACTGTCTTGGTGGTGGCCTCGACGAAGGTCTCCACACAAGGCCTGTAGATATCAAAAAGGGACTGCAACTCATCAAAGTATACCTCATTGATACCCTGACCTCCAAATAAGGCGTAGACCGACGCTTCGCCGGAGCACGCCTGGATGAAGAGAGACGGGGTGGGGAATTTGGGGATACCAGACACCTTATGCTTCTGCAGGGTAGCGTACGCGCTGTAGAAGGACGACAAGACAAAATTGCGCGTGTCAACGTCGAAGGAGGCGACAAGGGAGTGAAGATCAATATCGGAGAGATAGGACGCCGTGAAGTATGATACTGCCTCAAGGAGAACCGCGAGGCATGCCTTGAGGGAGGGAGTGTCGTCCGCGTCGGGTAACGCGTCCTCGTGGCGAGTCTTCTCAGCCGTGAAAGCAAGGAAACGTGCAAAAAAAATTATGGTCGCCTGTGAGATATCTTCAAGCTCTATGGTATTGTCTACGAATTCCTGGATATTCTGCTCGTGGATGAACTCGTCTCTAAGGACCTCAGCTGCAATCCATTGATCATTGGCTGTGGATATGGGGATTGAGATCTACGACGTGTCATTCAGAAGAAAACACGTAGAACATTGTATAAATGAGAACCACGCACCCTGTTCTGACCAACGTGTATTATAAGTGGGCGAGTTGGGAAGGCGCAGATAGCATCGCCATTCAGGGGATTGGCACTGATCGTCATTTTGGACATCGTGAAGGTGGTGGAAGACGGATGGGAAGAGGGAATGCCGAAGAGAATGCGGGCGTAGTACGACAAATGTGTCGATGCTAGTTTTTATACGAGAGGACTGAAGCTGAATGGGTTAAAGCCCCAAGAGCTTTCCCCCAATGAAATTAGGTCCCCACCGCGTTTCCTTCACGTGATCGAAAAGATTTCGGATGAGCGGAGCCAAACCCGAACCTGGGCCTTGGCGTCAATCGGTCCTCAAGAATACCCAATGCGCCTGCTTTCATCTCAGCGACTGCTCTCGTGTCGCATGATCATTATTTTGACTCCTCATTGCTTCCCTTGACGTCGTATGCATCGATGGTCTGGTTCTTTCACCATGCGTCGTTGACGCACCGCTATCAAATTGGGTAATTGAATCAACGTCGTCAACCTCGGTGGTGTTACGTGTTCGCTGCTATGTTGCGGTTTGAAATCGACAAATCGTGATTGTGATGGGGACGTTACGGATGAAGCTTCGATGAAGCGTGATAACTCTGACAGAATGGTGTATGACATACCATGACTTACACGATTACCATGATCGGAAACTACGGAAAAGGATAAAACACAGGTTATAACTTTGGTGCGGCACTCTTGGCCCTATTACATTCCACCGTCATTCTCATCAACATATACAGTACTGTAATTGGTTTACTTACATGCTTCAACTTAGCTTTCTGGAATCTCAACTCAAGGAGGTTTCACGCAAGTAAACTCACTTGGCGTACCAGCCATGTCTGTGTAACCCTGCCAATTTTATTACACCGTGACATCACTGTTGTCACCGTTCCCCAATCAGAGAAGCTATCCCATCCCATTGGAAACCGCAGTTTTGTGACTAGCAACTCCCGCGGGGCCGTTGTTTGATCTGATAACGCACTGTAAATCACAACCGCGAAGATATCTTCTTGCTCTACTGAGCTTGCAGTGTTTTGCCTTCTTGGAAAAAATGGAAACATGATGACAGAAGAATGCAGGACTCCTGATGAACGAGTTCGTTCCATCATAGCTTGCATTTTACAGTATTATATTTCATCATGACTGAGACAGCTGGGCTGCAGTTGCTTTCCTTGCGCCAGCTTTTGGGCCGGGGTACTGTACTAGCTATAGAGGCTATTTTCGAAGAGATTGTAAATCACTACTGGCGCGACTAGGTATATGCTGAAGTAATGCTAGTCATTCCATGAAGTATCGCGACGGTATAGAAACCCCATGCCATCAACCTTGCACAAGGCAATATGACAAAAAAGTTGTATTCAAGCCAGAAATGAGTAATCACAGATGCCACCCTCCGACAGTCACCGGGTCGATGCGTAACATTACAGAATAGTCGTGTGCAGAGGTATACTAAGGGATGGTACGTTTCGTCAATAGATGCCAATCGTATTATAGTAGTAGGGTCATGAGTAAGGTAAAACGCCATGCGCGTCACGACATGGTCACATCACCACGCCCCCGTTAAACGAGTTTTCGCTGGCTCCTGTGTCGACTGACGTGCGAATGTCCGGTCGCTACGCATGCACTTCGTCGTCAAAGGGTGTCGCAAATGGATTGACGGCGGCTGTTGGTGTCGGAGCCGGAAAATCTGGGGGTGGAAGGAGGGTGCGCACCAGCGGGGGAGGAGCCAATAATGCTACGGGCTTGAACACTGGACCTGTGGGCGGAGGGGACGTATGTGAAGGAGCTGAAGGAAATTGGCGTGGATAGTTATGGTGCAGAGGGACAGTATGGAACGAGCTGGGTGCAGGCTCAGGAGTCACTGCGAGTATGGACAAATTATCATCCACGTCGATAGGGACGCTCGTCTTGCGAGAACGTGAAGGGAGCGTGGGGGGAGCTGGCTTCCATGATGGTACGATGTTACCAAGCCAGGGTTTGGAAGGTTGTTGAGGGGACATTGACCAGGCTGATGCAGGGCTGTGGTAGTCGTTTGGAGACGTCTTCTCAATAACAGGAAGGCTGTCATTGCGTGCCGTAGCAACTCGCACGGTCGAGATCGATAACTGAGGCTGATTTAGACCCTGTGGGCTAGACCTCGTGACGACAAATCCTTGAGGTTCAGATGACGTATTCTGCCTCAGGACAGCTTGTGTCATCCGCTTGAACCAGCCAGGCCTCAGCTGTCCACCTGAACCACCTTCAGAATTGATACTCTTCTCCGCGTCAGAGTTGGTCGACTGTTGTCGCGTGGTGAGCTTACAGCCGAGGGCTAAGAACCTGCTCTCGCCATTTGGCGCGGCTGGTGCATTACAAGAGTTCGAATCGCGATCGAAGAAACTGTCAAAGCTCTTCTTGAACTTGGGAACTAACCCGGAGAGAGGGTGTTGAGGTTGTCTATGTCCCGTGTCCATATTATCGGCGAATTCGCGGCTATAGTAATCGGTTTGGGACGTCGAGCGGTCGAAGGAGTTAGAAGGCTGCGGAGAGACCATGGGAGTGAAGGATGGCAGATGAACCTTTCTTACTGATTGGGTTTGGCTCTCCTCGTTCGAGCTGCGGAATGGGACAGCGATGCTCCCGAACCCAGAAGGCTGCTCCCGCTCGAACCGATGTCTTCGACGAACATTCAAGATGCGTTGGCCATAAGAATGCCAGAAGATGGTACTAAGAGCCATGAGAACGACGACACCCCAAAGAGCGAGGAACAGTGCAAACATGAGGTATTGCTTCTTCAGCGACTCGATGTACAGATTGACGAGAGATCCGACCACACCGCTGCTGCCATTGCCGCCACCAACGGCAGCGTCTGCAATCGGCTTGGTAGCCTCATTAACATCGTTGGGAGAGAGGACAAGCACAGTTTCGTTCACGAGAGGAAGATTGACTCGAAGATTGTCATGAAGGAAAGTCAGAGCTTCCTCGAACGCGTCAACTTTAGACCCAATGAGGCACCGAACAAAATCTTGTGCAGGTTGCTCGAAGAATGTGCCATTGAACAGAGTAGCAACAACATTCTGTACATCACTGTAGAATTCGTTCAGTGTTTGATTGAGAGTTGTCGTGGTTCCGTTGACCCAACCGAACAATCCGTTGTTGATCGTGAGCTGGATCGTCTGGACATGGGAGTTGACGTTGTTGGCGTACTCGGAGGACTGGTTGTACATGCTCTGGTTGACCGCCGTGAAGATGGTACCAGAGAGATTGGATACAGTGTCGGCCGCCTGCGCCTGGTACTTTGCCTCCAGAGGCCGGATAGCGATGAGCTGGATTTGTACAGATAGCAACCCGAAAAGGCCGATGAGGAAGCAAACTAGTGCTGGGGGGTGGAAAATGTAGTGAAAGAACCATCTCAGATGGATGTGCTGGGACGGAGACAAACGAAGGAGTGCCGTGAGAAGATTGGCAATACGGGTGAGGAGAGGGTGTGCCGAGTCGGCTTGCAAAATGAGCAAATTGTGGTCCGACATGTCGAATGTGGTCGCAGAAACGCCGCCAGTGTGATGTACTGTAGGATCGGACATCCAAGCTTCACGGGTATATTGAAAATGATTCTTGAGCGTCCGCCATTTATACCATTCGAGAGCGCAGTTGCCAGACAGCATGAGAAGGACAATCAGAATAAGGATGATAGTGCCGATCTTCGTTATCTTCATAAGATCCCTCCCAAGGTTATCAATCATGGATGTATCCATGTCGTTGCAGAACGCTAGAGTATTCTGTGCAGGGACCGCCAGGGTGGACGAGTTAAAAGAAATGTTAAGGAAGGTATCATTTATGTCCTTCTTGACAAGCTCGAATGGAGTATCGAGGCTGGAGGGTGAACAATCAGACCACGAGAAGCGGCAAAGCGTAAAACTGCTCACAGTCCATTGATCGCATTCTTGAGATCCGACACAGAAGGGAGAGAAGCATTGAGCTTCCGCAGGGAGTCCTCGAAATCAGTTGGAAGTGTGACATTTTCCAGAGCAGTGAGACTTGGAACACTGATCTGTGGTGGGGATATGTTACCGAACGGATTGACCTTGTTGATAGCATTCACAGATGATTGGATTACCGAATTCGCCGAGGAGATGTCGTTCTGGATCGACGTACGAAGACCACTGAATGTAATCGTCAAGAAGTTCGAGATCTGCAAGAAGATCCCCATTAGTGAAATGTTGTGAAATACCATTCCTCACTTACCTCCTGGATTGCACTTATGAGCAACGACAAAGTGCCGCGAACAACGAGCTCCAGGAAACATAATAATGTTGACCGATAAATGTCAATCATAAAGTTGATGATGGTCTCCATGATGGTCAACGAGAGGATCAAAGCCTCACGGGCGGCACTCATAGCACCATTAACAGCATTGGCGATCCGCTCATTTGTCACGATCGCAAGGTACCGTGGCATACTGGCCGTGGAGGTTGCAGCGTTTTGTGCAGCTAGGCAGCTTGCTAGGAGATTGTTTTTAGCGCTGTCTACGGCATGCTGCGCAGAGTCGGAAGAGACTTGCAACTGGAATATGATGATTATGAGGGAGAGAATCGGATAGGCAAGCCATGCCAAAGACAGCAGATGGGGGAGTCGCAAATATGGAGTGAGTGTCGTCTCAGAGTGTACATTAGGTCTAGGGTCATAGACGGGCGGAGGCAGAAAGTGCGAAGGAGCAGTCGGGAAAGACATGTTCTAAGATATGTCGACCGGCGACGGAAAGCGAGTTCAGCAGGAGAAAGATGAAAACCCAAAAGGTGGGTAGGAAGGAGAGGAGGGGCCACGGTTTTGAAGAGATAAAGCCATTGTTTCGTTGTGCGGCCATCGTCGCTCCAGTTCCGTCGTCGCATTGTTTTCTGGCAGAACCGCTTGTCCGCGTCTCGAACAATAGACTTGCTTTTTTTGGCAACCGCCCTTCGCCGGCCACTTATCCGAGTCTGCGGCAACGTCCAGTGAAGTTACATACAAGCCTTTTTGCCATGTCAGCTGAGGAAGAATATCATCTTCAGTACCAGGGGAAATACCACCAGAAAGACTGAGGAGTGTGGGGGTAATAATAATTCAAATTGTCTGCCCTCGCGCAGGGAAATGCTTGGATTAATACTAAGGAAGATCTTGCACATTGATGCCTCATACACAACTTTACAATACCAGTCGAGTACTTCCAGCAAAGACATCCGCATGAGCTATACCGTATGACAGCGTACGACCTGCAAGAATATTGAAGCTGTGCTGCACGATTGATAAATATCCGTGAATACGCTCAAGCTGCAGTCCGGCCTACTATCACCGATCAACCTTCTTGCAATTCCGTCTGGCGAGCTCAATTCTGCCTCAACCCCCTTACTTCTTTCTTTGGTATTTTTTTTTTAGATGTAGTCTTTACAAATATGAATTTAGCAAGATTTCTTACAGCCCTTTGCATATTAGTTTTAACACACTTTTTTTCATTTGTTTGTCATGCCAAATAGAGTGACCAATGTCACAAATTGATGTGCTGTGATTACCGTAATGATACCCACTACTATCATCGACAGGGATATGCAACAGCCGAGACAAATCAATTAATATCTTGACAGAGAACCAACTGAATGTTGGAATAGCAAACTGGCGCATGCACGCGCGCGCGTATTTGTTACCGTACACTGTTCTTTGTTCTCAGCCGCATGCTGCGGATTTGTCAGTACTGTACAGTTTCGAACCTTCTTTCGTTGATTCCTAGTGCAGATATCTTTCCCTCAGTCATTCTGGGTATGCTTGACTGAGGTTGTGTGCTAGCTTGCTGGGATTTTCAACACTGAATTCCATAGAATCTTTTTCAATCAATGACCATATGTCTTAGGTATTGGAAGATGAATTTTATTTGAGTATCATACAGGTCATTGAATTAGCAGAACGCAGCCGCGTCGTCGACCCCAAAATCCAGGGATTTGCAACGAGATGTCACATCATGTCACGCATGCCGAATTCGAATTCCGCTCGGCATCCTTTTGACGTTATTGCGGAACAGCAATGTTGAGGTCGAATTATGTACTATACACGAACATTATATACTTTCTATGTTTCTAGGATGAAGGGTGAGGATAAAGGTACCTATTATTAAAATGTCAAATTTGCGTAAGAATTATATGCTGCAGTGTGCTGTGCACCCTCGGAAATTATATGAGGTATGTACTGAGCTGGTGGACCACGGAAGGAAAGTGGCCATAGTCTTGATGATGGTTGTGGCTAGGCACAAAAGGATGGGTATCATACATTGGATGAGGGGAGGGGAGGTGGGTCATGTGGTTGTGGTGCCAAGTTTGAAAGATCACGTGAAAATGATCGAGGTATCATCGATGTCGATGTTGAAGGGCTGGAGTCAGGATCATAGCGTGGGCGATTGGTGGGGAGATAGTTGCTCCCGTCGGGGGGCGTGTTTTGATCATTCGAGATGGCTCGAGCAGGCCGTTTTTGACCGCGAGTGCGAGTAAACAACCCAATATATTTGGGATCTTCCTTGAAGCTCGGGTGGGTGTCGAAGTGGGAGTTGATTCGTGTCTGTAAGTCTTGTTTTGTGCCATCCTTAGGTAATGCGAGGGCTTTAGCGATTTCTTGCAGATCGGGCTTCGACTCCGAGACCAACAAAATAGCCGGCACAAAGATATGTTTGTTGATCACGTCGCGTCCTCTTGTCGGAGTTTTAATTCGCGAAGCGTGTCTGTCACGCATTCTTGCCTCCGATCACAAATGCATTTCTGTAGATCCACATAGACCAGCTGATACAGTCGGATTAGTTCTGTTAGTTTTATATGGTATACTCAGATGTGTTCCTTTTTTTTAAAGGGCTTCAAGAGCAATAGAATGACTTTCCGAGGCCACTCATTTGTGTAAATCATCCTGCATCCCACTTCCTCAAAATGTGGAGCAGTTTCTACCATGCAGATATCTACGAAAATTGAATTTTAGAATCATATACACATTAGCTAGCTGACAAAAAAAATCCCAAGGGCACAAGCTTGGGAGGGAGGGTCACGATATGGGCCGTTGCATTGCAGTGGCTGCGATAGTCTATGAGACAACAGAGTCGACTGATTAATGGAACGTGACATTTGGTCACTTCATTTGGCATGACAAACAGATGATTAAAAAAAAAGTGTGTTCAAACTAACATGCAAAGGGCTGTATTGCATGGAGAAAGTGAAAAGTAATGATATACACTGCTAAAAGGTGTTGTTTGATCTTGAAGGCACTTGGCACAGTCTGATGTCACATATTTTGCTACAAATATATTACTACTACTTCATTAGACGAGTCCCAAGAGAGATCAGAGCAAAGTTGCCAGAGCTCGATGATCTTCAAGGAGGGGAGCAAGAGTTTTAATCTCCGCTCAAAATGCATACAAAACGCGCCTTTATTAATTCAGTTTCAGTCGCGTCGCGTCCAGGTCTCTTTGGTAGTGCATGGTCGAGGCAATTGTCTACCGTTAAAAAGAGGAGGACCTACAGAAAGCCCTCAACCAATACTGGGCACTGGATCTGGATGATCGTCTCCGGGCTGTCTCTAGGATGGGATTTGCGAGCTTTGTCGGCGTTTCTCTGAGGTGGTCGGACTTTGAATCCGGCAGCTCGGCGAATTGCAAAAGGTCAGTCCAGAACCGCCTGCAGCTATTACAACGAATAATGGGCAGAATGTCTCCAAACAAAAATGCTCACATAAGCTTAGAGTCATTTCTCCAAGGTCCCGATAGTTCCGAAGAGATAGAAGGATGAGGAAAGAGCAGGGGAAAATCGATAGTGAAAGATTGTAAAAAGGTGGGTATTCATGTCACATGTGGCAAATTATTATGAAAAAAAGGCCGAAGCGCCAGCGTTTTTCGTCCTGGCCTTAGTCCTGCTAGTAGCTTCTCAAACCAGGCGTTCTTAGGACCCCCGTAATACCGATGAAGGTCT
>QLPM01048072.1:0-32621 GCA_003314695.1 Albatrellus sp. MG142 | reverse complement strand
CCTCGTCATATAGGTGTTTGACTGCTCGACTGCGTGTTAAACCCTTACAGCGCCCCACTAGAAGTAAGATGAAGGTTTAGAGTTTGAGTAAAGGAGGAGTTCAAATATGTTACTGTTTAAGGCAACAATATTTGAAATGTTGTATCAGAGTTTGAATGTTTGACTACAACAGAATGGCGATGTTGTAGAGAGGTAGATGATATGGGAGAGAGGGGAGGATGATGAGATAGAAAGATATGTGTAGGAGGGAAGAGTCCTGATCAATTGTGAGGCCAACGCCAACAGCAAGGCCAAACACTGAAGGAATGAAGAAAGGCGTGATGGATTGAGTAGAGAAGACTAGGATGCAATCCAGCTGTAGGTGGATATCCCAGATGATCAGGACTGGAGTATGTACAGTGACATCTACCTAGTATATATAGTAAGATGTTTAGGGCAGGCAAGACCATGCTCTGCAGGTGTCGAGCCTTATCTACCACTAGCACTAAGACCTCATGGTCTGTGCACTGGAACCCTATGGAATATCATGGAACGATGAGTAAGTAGATGCACAGCATCAATAAGCCATGCACAGCATATGAGTCATATCTGTATAGTAAACAGCCCGGCTTAGTAAGTAAAGAAAGAGAAAAGATAATACTAATGAGACAAAGCTTTAGAGTTAAGCTGAGTCTCAATAAATGTCTGTAAAAGGAATGTGCTTATATAAGAATGCGCGTCATGAATAAAGAAAGAAAATAAGCAGTCGTGACAACCAGCTTTTGAAAACTATTTCCTATGGGCTCAAATCTGTATCATTTCCCTTCATTATTTTTTAAGTTTTATTATCACTGTAGCAGAGCATGTATATAAATTTTCAGAGAGCTTCAATACCCAGGAAAGCCTATGGCCTTCAAGCTTGGGGTATCAAAAGCTGGTCTCAGAACCACCATGTCTCACCTGAAGCAAAACCTTGCTCAAACTTTCCATAAAAAATTTGAGGTCACACTTAAGGGCTATGGAATCACACTTGCAAAATTTCAAGAGATTCCATGAGGCAATGCATGTGTCCTGAATCATCGATGTTGGGCATGACACCAGGGCAGACAATTCAAGCTCCGCTCAGCTCTGGGGGAGGTTCGTGATATGTGATCATGTCGTCGGAGATTCAATTTGACAGGCTGCCGTCTCAGCCGATGCGTGACATTCCTTCAATGTGGTACCCTTTTCTACAGCGAGAGCCTCAGATTCAATTTCACTTAAAAAAAATTAGGGTATATGTATTGGATAGTTTAGACACAATCCCGAAAAAGTCCGAGGCTGATATTGCTTTGTGTCGAGCAAAACAAATCAAAAGTACGAAAATTTCAAAAGGTCAGCACATGATAGTAGTAAGGGATTTGGAAGTGGAAGAGTGTTGGAGTTGAAAACTGACCCGTGCAAGCTACGGTTTGTCTCCGCTGCTGTTCGTCATTTATTTACCTTACTTTACCGAGCTTCTATTTTGCTATGGGTACTTAGTTAGCTCGTCGTTCTTCTGAATAAAATATCTCCCTTCCTGTGTCCTCCCCTGGGTCAGCCCTGTTTTTTTAAAGAGTACGTTCGCTGGCAATGGCAAGCTGGCAGCGCCAGGTGGCCGAAATGGTTGGCCCAGTACTACTTAGGCTGTCGAGAGGGATTCGTCACCGTAACGTCGAAGAGACACAGATTACGGTACGATATGTGGTCAAATTCGGCTATCCAGGTACAATCCCGATTCATTCCTGATACCGGGGAATTTGACGGTCCGATCATGCTACAGTAGTACTTGTACACCGTGACCACTTTCGAAATCTTCAATGTTCTTTTTCCAAGGTACTAACATCCTACTTGTAGTGGCGGAAGTGGATTTCTGAACTTCTTCCAAGTGCCATTTCACTAGTTTCGTTTCTCACTAGTATTGTGACTGCAGATCTAGATTAGCAGCTTACATCCCCCATCTAACACCGAAGATGCCCTAAGAAGTACTTCAAGTTCACAATACATCTTACCTGCAGAAAGAGGCATTTCAATTGTCAACAGAAGCTAGGCTGGGACAGTTGTAAGATCTTAGTAGCTTCTGACGGCCACTGCTTCAAGTCACTGCAAGCTCAAGAGCACGAAGGTGCCTGTTGTTCTCACTGACCCGAATCGTACCGGCGTCTCACCGTGAGTACCAACTGCCTTACTATAAACTACCAGAAACAGGTGCAAGTGGCTTTAGGACCATATGGGTGGTTGATACATCCAGTACATCAATCACTTTCCACCTTACCAGCCCATCTTTGCGAAATTCTAAACAGATCACCCTAGCGCCTGCAGGCGGTGGTCTACTACGAACGTGTCAATTCCATCGAACCGACACAGTAAGCGTCTCATCATGCTCTGGCTCGACTTTGTGCGATCTGACACAAGCGGCTGGCCTGCGTTCAAGCTCAGTCCCAATGGAGTTCCGTCTGATCGTGAAGGCACCTGAAACCTCATCAAAGCCCAACATTTATCTGTCCGGAAGTACCTGGCACTTGACGGATGCGCTCGACATCCGTGCCCAAGGCAGTGCTATCCCTCCGTACAATTGCGTCTCGTACGTCTGGGGCGAAGGGCGCGCACCGAATCCGTTCTACGACGGGGAATTCATGTCATCGCGTACGCTGCCCGCTCTTGGCGCGGCCGTGGGCGACCACAGTGTGCAGGGATTCTGGATCGACGCATTCTGTATCCCGGTGGAGCGCAGTGCGAAGCGAGCGACGCTTGAGAGCATGGGGTTCATATACAGCTGTGCGAAGCAGGTTGTAGTGGTGCTCCCCAGAGCGTCGCTGGCGGCCGTCAAGTTGATGGTGCAGCTGGACAGGTCTCGGGCGCAGGAGTTACCGCAGGCACCACTAGACATCCTGGAGAAGGACGCATGGATCCGTAGTGTGTGGACGTACCAGGAGACCATCAACTCCCAATCTTTGTCCTTCATGGGGGAGGATGACCCCAGCGAGGTCGTGTCGGGCGCAGACTTCCTCAATTCTTGCGGGAACTACTTCGGTTCGTACTGCAAGCTGGAGCACATTGATTACATGGAGTTTGCGGGACAATACCCGTACCTCGATCGGTTCCAGGACCTCATCGGGGATTGGATGGCAGTCTCTTTCCAGCCCCACCGCAGCGCGCTGCAGGTCATCGCGGGCATGTACGGCCGTGATGCTCAAGAGCGCACAAACTACTTCTACTCCATGATAGGCGCCATGACCAACAAGCCGGTGGAGCGCCCAAGGGGTGCTGCTGCCACTGTGGAAGTCCTAGCGGAGACATTCATGGAGGTGTGCGAACAGGAGTCAGAGTCTGACTTCTCGTTCATCTTCTCGTCCAACGATAGGGACGCCCGGCCCGGCCTCGGATGGCGTCCATCCCCCGGACTGTTGCTTCCTATTGTTGCGTGGCATTCATTTGGGGGAAGACAATCGGGGGTGCGCCACTCCTGGGGCGTTTCACTGCAGAAGATGGTCCAGCTTTTGCACACTTCGGGGATAGACGATGGAGTCATGGCCTATTTGGCGACTTGGTCAAAGGTTATTGGTCGCGTGGTCCAGAACGGACCAGGCGAAAAGCAGTTCATGAACGCGGTTTTCGACGAACTCGTGAAGATGAAGTTCACCGGGGCTAATGCGCCGTTCACCGTCACATCGGGAATATTCTTCCCGCAGAAGGAGATCACGGACGATAGAGAAAACACTGCGATTTGGGTCTCCTCAACGATTCGGTGGGCTTTCGGGGCTCCAGGGCTCGCGATTTCACCTTGTTCTGAAGGGTCGATTTATGTGCCAGGCGCATTCCTTGGTAACTGCGGCAAATTCCCCGAAGACACGCCTTTGTCCCTTGTGGAGTCTGCCCCTTGTTAGACCATCATTATGGATTAGTTTTCTGTGTTTCTAGGATACAGGAAGTTGTTCACCTGTACATGTATTTATAGGACCCGCTGCAAAAGCCTCGCTTGAGATTCAGTGTCTTGGTTGTGGTCCAACTGGTCCAGCGAATCGGAGTCGGCGTACTTCCCGTACTCACAGGCGCTTACACCGACATAAATAAGCGCCCCATTTTCTCGTTATTACGCTCACGTGATTGACGCGTCTCTTATCGAGCGTGTCTCGCCACAGTGCCACACGGCCGATTGCCACTGTGTGCCTTTTGTTTCCGGAGAGCTTAAGTAGCTCTGACATATCGCCTCCGGACGCCCTATTTCAGCCAGGTAAAGTTGCACTGTGAAATCAACCACCCATGGCTCTCCTCGCGCCCTCGTTCCTCCCTGCCCCCCCGCTCTCCCCCTCCTCGTCAAAGACGTCGTCCCTCGCCACGAGCGGGAGCTTCATGAGCCACGTCTCCACGGCGCCTACTTCCCCAGATCGCGTCTCGAACAGAGCAATGCCCAAGTTCGAGCCTTTTTGCGATGTGCAGGCCGGCGGCGCGAGACCATGCGAGGCGTCGCGGCGGGAGGTGCGGGAACTGAGCATCCCCTCCATCCACCTGAACTCGCCCTCTATCTCAGACGATATGGCCGCGAGCCTGTCCGTCTCTCTCCTAAGTCACGTGTTGTTCCTCAAGAGCCAGGTGCCGTTGTGAGTTCCGCCACATCCTCACGTCTACATCGCGCCTTGACCCTGTAACTAGCCCCATCATGCAGCTCGCGCGCATGCCGGCCCCGAAGGCGCAGACGCGTGCAGCGAGGAAACGCACGGAGTTCATGGATGCGTTTGACGAGCTGTCGTCACACCTGCAGACGACGTTCACGGCGCTGTCTACCGCATTGGCGAAGAACAAGGCGCTGCAACCCGAGGATGGCGCGCCGAGGCCTACCATGAATGCGTATTTGGCTGTGGTCCTGGGCCCGACTATTGGTTCTTCGAGAGCGAGGGTGGTGTTGGCATTGGAAGGGCTAGAGGTGAAGCAGTGGGGCGAACGTGAGGACGGTGCAGAGGGAGGTGTACGGCATGATCAGGAAGATGACGGTGAAGATGACGAGGATGGTCGACAATCCGACATAGAGGACTCAGAGAATGACGACGACGACGACGACGATTCGGGAGACGAGGACGAGGAATCGGATACTGACGAGTATGACGACGACGATGACGGTGACGACGTAGCCCACAGCACGGACGATTCTGACAAGGTCAGCGATGCTGAGGAAGACCATTGCTCAGATGCACAATCTCGCTTCGATGAGCACGAGGCTACGCCATCTGAACCACCTGTTTCACGCACTCCTTCACCTCCCACCCAAATTGCATCACCACCAAAATCTTCACATACGACAGTACCGCCAAAACGCATCTCCCTCTCCCCAAAGGTCTCGCCTTCTACTAGCCCGTCCCACCCGCACTTGGCACCAGAGCGCGAACGGTCACACGCAGAGGAGCAGCATATCCTTCGGGCAGCAGAGCGGCTGCTGTCGCGCACCCTTGCGAATGCTTGCGCGGACGGAACGGGCCTAGCATGCGAGATGGGCATGTTTTTGTCTCTTTTTACTCTGTGTTTGCATTGTTGACATGCCATCGCAGCCCCGACACAGACTCACATTCTCCTTCGCGCACCCCGACGCTTTGCGCACCCGGCCTGGATTCCACGTCAAAACCTGACGTCCTCCCTCAACACCATGTTGAATGACTTCCAGCGCGACTCTGGACTTGTTCCGGCCGCCACTTCCCAACGCCAGCGCAGGCCCAAAGGTGGAGCCAAGACCGAGGGCGTGTTAGTGGGATGTGCGGTTGGGGCGCAGCATGATGGCACAGATAGCACGGTAGGAACAGAGGACGACGAGATGATCTGGTGGTGCTGGACCGGACGACTGAGCGGATTTGCGGAGTGGGCTTGAGTGAGGCACTGTTGGTTTTCTGGGGGCAGCATTTTGGATATACGAAGCGTTGTAGACCTAGAGTAACGGCTGTACATATTAGGCTCAGACATATGGTGCAGCACGTACCACCACATTTGTTAATACCACTGAATTCACCTTTGAGCTACATTGAAAGGTACAGCTTTGTCGATTGTCGATTATTGACCTTTATGCGACTAAGGACGTGCCATGGATGATTCCAAAGCTTCTGATATACTGCAGTAGAACACGAACATCACTAAATTGGGGAAATCCTGACAAGCCCAGTCTAAGGGACCATACTCGGTATAACCAGTTAAACCGGTATCATATTGCTAAACCCTGATGATGTCCTATATATGTGCATATACCCCCCTACTCGGAAACGGTTAATTCGGTGAAATATGCTACCAGACTGACAAGTTGTAACCAGCAGGAACTAGCATTGTACTATAGAAATGTGATGATGCCCTTGTGATATTTCCTATATGGAAACAATCATTTTAGTAAAATGGCCTATCAGATTGATGCTCTTAAACTATGTTTAAGCTGCAGAAACTAGCCTTGTATTGTAGGAAGCTGATGATGTCCTTTGATAAATACTTACCTAGTACAGTTTGTTGGAATAGCAAACTGGCGCATGTACGCGCGCATGCATTTGTTACCGTATGCTGTTATTTGTTTTCAGCCGCATGCTGCGAATTTGTCAGTACTGTACAGTTTCGAACTTTCTTTCGTTGATCTCTAGTGTAGATATCTTTCCCTCAGTCATTCTGGGTATGCTTGACTGAGGTGAGATAACTATCTTCGCTATTGCTTTATTGTTACTTATAGATACTACAGGTTGTGTGCTAGCTTGCTGGGATTTACAACACAGTTAACATTCTCATAATGCATAGTGCTGGTACCCATCTCAGCTTATGCATTATCAGACATTATGCATTATAAGAATGTTGACTGTACTACCATCATTGTGGTATAATAGCAGCAGCTGAGACCTGGGTGGTTATAAATTTCTCTTATTGTCCGTTGTGTTGACGCCGTAGCAATAATAGTTATACTGCTCTCATCACATGTTTATAACTGCAACACCAACTAGCTACCACATTTGACCACTATGAATATACGATGTGCATTCATGGCCTGCTGTGAATTGAACAGGGCAAGAACAAAAAGAGAGCATTATTGGAATTTCGGAAATCGTGGTGTTGCAAGGTTGCGAGCGAGTGCGAGCAAGCATGGGTGCTGTAGGGAATAATAGTGCCATACTTACCCTGCATGATTGCCTTGGGCCCCCACCTCTCCCCCTTGTCTTGCGCAGGTCAGGCGCACTGCGCGCACAGGTGTCATACCAAACTTGGATAGCTAGGGATAGATTGTAAGACTGACCTCCCCATTATTGTGTTTTTTTATGCTCACTGCACGTGCTTCGTGGCCTCATTACTTGAAAGGGACATTCGCTTGACATGTGTTCTATGGGGTGGGATCACCAAAACCGGGTACTGAGGTTTCCTGGTGACCCTCCAAATAAAAGCTAAAGAAAAATAAAATTAGCGAAGTTAGCGAAGTAGCGCACTGCAGCTACATCATTTGCACCCCAAGATCCTATTCAGGCATAGTTGAGGCGGCAACCTTGTTAATTTATGCTGGGTTAGTCCAATACTGAGTGGCAGGGGTCTCGAAAAAATGGGCTGTTCGCGTGTTCGTGGGTTGCAGGAGCCGCAGAAATGTTGGCACAAGGTGTGGGACAGTCTGTGTCACAGGTTCGAGACGCTTCAATGACTACTGGTGCATTGTCGGCTTCTGTCAGAGATTCCATTTTTCTGACAATTTGGCATGGTCCAAGTTTCATGTGTATGGATCCAATAGATAGGGGCTATGTAGAGAGCTATGTGACTGTGTAGCACAGCAGTGATTAGGCGAAAAATGGGCTACCATGAATGCATGGGCTCGACAGGAGGGGGGACATGGGGGAATGTCATATTTGTGTTTTGCCTGTTCTTCCCGTGCCATTTAGTTTCCGTCACCAATCTTGTGCTTGGTTGGTTATGCCACTCTCATGATTGATGACAATCTGACATATAGATGCTGCATAATCTGAGTATTTTGACTATCCTATAGCTTGTAGTCTATTCTGTGCATGAACTGAAGAAAAATCAACAACAACAATACAACACCCACATGTGCAGTGTGCTTGTCTGGGGTAAAAACAGCCCAACAGGGCAATCCCACAAGAGGGGTAAAGCACAAGTTATCTATGCTATATACCCCCTCAGCCAAGTGCACCCATACTTGCTCACAGTCCTGACAGCTGCCTCAGGTCTAAATATCTAACATGAACTGCAACACATCTACAATAGAAATGATATTCTTCTATTTAAAATACCTTTCACATATATTCACTGAAATCTGTGATATCAAAAGTGTCTAGTCTTTGCAACCAAGTCACCCATGTGGATGTTCGCACTTCTTATATAAGGCTGAACGCAAACTTCCATCAAAATATACTATGCATAAAACACGGGTAGACCTTGACCAGTCTTTGCAACCTAAGTCACTAACAATGTGGACACACACATGCTGACCTTATAAAAGTCCACAAATGATTTCATCACAACATACTTCTGATATAACATTGATAGCACACACAAGCTCCAGTAACATAACCCCTAGACAAGTTGTATGGTTATCATCTTACATCAGATTTGACTTGGCTATGTAGTTACTTACAACTGGCATGTGACCTGATACCAGACTACTTATATTATCGTTGCTGAGTGATGTACATTCATTGAGAGATGGTATATTAATATCGGTCTTCTACGATTTTTCACTCAACGCCTCTAATTTCGTTAGGATGTACTAGCATGCGATATCCATTCTTGACATTACACGCAGAATTTACCCCCTACGTGGAAAGGATTCGTAGGCTGGCTTTTCACCTTGTACCGATGAGCATACGAGGTAGACTCGAGAGACGGCAGCGCAGTGCGACGGCGGTGTTCTCCTATCACAGCTGCGTACGCATTTACTGATTATCATTGTGTGATGTTATCTCGAAACCCAAAGCGGAGAAACAAACCCACCTATGGCGCGAGTTCGGCGAGCTTTAGTAAACAGACGGCCATGCAAGCAGCAACTGATACGGAGTGTTTGTGCCGGATACTAATGGGGGTATATAACGTACTAGGTGCCGCATGTTGCAGTCATATATTTCTAGACGTCTGGGTGTGGCAAGACAGAATTTTTTTTTTCAGAGAAGCGAAGTGACGTATAATCCACATAACGACTTGTCTGACTTCATGACAGATAACATCATTCACCACCATTTGGAAAACTGTGGACTCCCAGGGTAGGACAAATTTGGAGGATGAATGAGCAGGAGGTGATAACTTTGTCGGGGAGTAAGCTGCTGCATCTGCATGCAGCATAAGATAAAGAGGTGTGGCAAGACAAAGAATCGCCGGTGATGGACGATATGTCGACATAGAAATTATCCGACCTCAGGTCCGACAACTGCTTTGCGGACATCACTAAATGGGATTAGACTAGGGCATGAGACGAGTTCCTATCTGGAGGACGTACGACCAGAGAGGAGATCAGAGAGGAAGTTCAATAGTCTGCGCTGGTGGCGATGCAGCATGTGTACAATAATTCATAAGCAGGGAGCTTACATCGTTCTTCGCGGCACTTCACGAGAGCCATGATCTGTACAATGGCACTTTTCAAGATACTCCATTATGCAGATGACGGCCACCATCTCTGATGGGGTGGCGGATAAAGTTAAGCGAATAATTTTTGATTTTTATGCGTCGAACAAGGAATTCGCATATGATGACTAATCTTTGAGACCCACGTTGTCCTCGTGGACACGGACAGGAGACTTGAGTGGCGTCGGGATCGTCCGGCGGCCTGACCGGTGGCCCGTGCCGGCACTGACCCGACACAGCCACGGGGCAGTCCATCGTCCACCAAACCACACGCACCGCCGCCCGCACCCTCAGAGACCGTCTGACCATTGCCGACATAGGTACGTCTATCAATTCTGGCTCGCCACGGCTGTAACCCTACAACTATCTATTCATGTACTCCAACACTTGCACACGTCTCTTAACTCGTCTATTCTGTTGGCCACGCTTTGATCCACAATGGAGTCCATCGCTGTTATTCCTCATCTGATCCGTCCGCTCTGATTCGCTGCAGGCCGAGCTCGAATGGACGCGTCGCACTCACTTGCTCGGTCGACGGGCTCGCCTGTAGCCATGGCCCCTAATCAAACTATGCACCAGCAGCTGCAGCATAGCGTTACACATTCCGATGGTTCTGCCAATGGACAAAGCATTATGTACTCCAATGAAGTCACAGCCGATCTCAGCGCGAATGGTCATCATGTCCAGATGAATGGCTCACATGAATCAGAGGAGCTCTACAAGCGCTCCGTAATGCTAGTCATCTGGTATAAGGTGAGGTCAATATTTATAGGATCCTATCCCTGTCCCTTCGCACTGGCATCTCTTAAGATAATCCTTGCATTCGGTGCCCTGTGACGTTATTTCTTTGTACCTCCATTTTTATCATTTCACCGTGCATTGTCTTGGCGCCAATTTCGTAAAATTTTACTTGTGAAGTGATGGACGTTTTGCTCACCCTAGCCGATGCATTTCGTTTAGGCCCACACGATACCCCTCCGTCTGCTACATCCGCTGTCCACATTTCCTTACCTCCAGCTCTCTACATTTCCATCGCTCTTATCATCTCTTTCGCTTAGCCAGAACTCATTTGTTGATGCCTACAATCCGTTGACCGGCCAATGGGAGCAGCACATGATCAACACTGTTCGTATCGTGGAAAGCGAACAGCGAATACTCTATCGTTTGCGGAAGAGTTTGTTGGAAGGCCTGTCCGAAGAGGAGTGTCCCGGAATCAAGGAAGAAGTAGCCATACAACCTCATCTTGAGCAACTTCAAGCCCAACGAAACGCGATACGGGCCGTGGTATCTGGTAATGCTCTGAAACGAGTTACTCCAGATACGCTCGATCCCTCTTCGGGTCCCGCAGCAAAATATTTTCTGGCCGACATGTATCGCAATGGATCTCAGGATCAATATGTCCCCGTAGCGCAGAATTATCCGCAGAATTTGTCGACGCCAAAACAAGTTCAATCACTGCCAATGCCTGCTCACAACAACACTTCGACGTCGCCGTCACAACACTTAGGTGGATCAGGTGGGAGCGCAATCCGGCCACTCAAGCAAGCGTATCTTTATCAGCAGAATGGTGCGATGTATGCCGGTCCAAGTACACCGTCCGCGCCTAGCCCTGGTCCGAGCAATCTATCCACACAGACAGTACATGCACAAGTTCCACAGCAGGGTGAAACTCTCCCTACGCATCTACGTGCCCCGCATACTGCTCCAGCACCTATACCTTATCACCCGCATCCTCCGCTAAAACGGTGGCCGAATGATTACACCGTGTCCGAAGTTGCAACTGGCTTCCGACAGATGGATACTCTTGTTGCGTCCATGCCCACACTTACGCAACGTGCTGCATTTGAGCGAGTGTTCGGTTGTCGCTATGTCAAAAGTACAGTATGTCGCCATCGTGGGGTGTGGCGTAGAGCAAGAGAGGATATACGGACAGCATTCGAACGCATGGGGCGAGACGAGCGTGCAGTCTGGGGTGAATTCGTACGTAGGGTCGAAGGCAGAGCATCTGGTCTTCAAGTACCTGTTCCAGGAAATGTGGATGACGTCAACGGCCTTGGCTCGGATATGGATGTCAGTGTCGGTGACGGGACGGCAAATCAGAGTGTTGGTATGGTGCACCCGCATATGCAGGGGGGCGTAATTCCGGGTGCAATGGGTCAAGTGCAAAGACTTATTCCGGGGCAAGTATCGCACCACTTAATGCGGCGCGAAGAAGAGGAAAGTGCTGAGGAGGCAGTGATGGGCTCGCTAGGCCCTCCGCCAGACCGCAATCATGCGCACAACGGTCAGCAAGGGTCTAACGGGCTTGCAGGTCCGCAGGGTATGCTGGGCGGATCGTCAGGTAAGTACACGATTGTATCGCGTTTCGTTCTACTGTTCTCTGAAGTACGCCTCGGTCTCGCACCAGCGAGCCAGCAGAGTGAACCCTCTTCGGCTCATGCGCAGATGCAGCAGCAGCCACGTACGCCGCTTTCTGGTCATGTATGGCTTCTAGTGTGGGTTGTGCTCAGTGTACTTCTGACAGCGCCGAATTCTCATGTGCAAGTGTACGATCCATCCCTAACGAACGCGCTTGGAGGCGAGCAAGCATAGCGGAGAATTTGTCTCATGCTATTAATCCAAGCATCCATGTTCAATCTATGATGTACTAGTGTGGTTGTGATCGAGCTAAGGCCTTGATTCCGGAGACCATCCACAGCCAAGGGTCATCGATCTGTCTAGACGAAGTTCCTGCGACAGCACTCAAAGACCGCCCCAGGGCACGGGGACCTACAATAGTGACAGTTGTAGACAATATCTCAGCAATGTCTGAAAGCCTGCCGACCTGAAGTAATGGTGGATTCGATGGGAGGCGTGGATGTGTCCTTGCTGGGACCAGAGGCGTTGATGTGCCGCATAAAGTTCCCGACAAACTTGTTGTCACTGACTGGATGAATAGGTGAAATACTGTAGGAGTAGCGTTATTAATATTGGAGTCCAGCATTTGTGTGCAGGTCTCTGTTGCAGTTGTGAGATTGACAGCGTCTTCTTCGGCTTGTCAATTGAATATCAGTGCCAGTTTTCAATCTCGACGTGGTGAAATGTCCCTCACATGCGTGGTCCTTGTAGAGAGCTACAGTCTGCATGGGGATCCCTAGACTATCCAAGGGTATACCTGCCAGTGGCTGTTGGTGTCTACCCGCAACCTCGACAATAAGTTGCACGCAATGACCTCGGTTGCATCCTTGGTCGAAGGCGAACAAGGCATCTCAGGATCGTCCACGTACCCCAGGCTTGGCACCAACCATAATGAATCCCTTGACCAGAGGAGGTTGCCGATAGATCCTTGCTTATAAATATCGGTCCGTCGGCTAGTCTCGAGAGCCCTGGTACCGACGCCCGGGGGAAGAAACATAATGATAGCCTGGGCAGAGCGGTTGGGCAGTCCACGGTTCGAGATGTATTGGAGTGACGAACTTAGATCTGACTATATCGCCGAACAACTGTGTTGAAAGCTTCAAGTTACTACATGGTGCAGTACTGACGCGGATTGGCCATGTTGGCCTTAGGTCTATGTCTCCATCTGCCTGCCCGGTTTGATGCTGCATCAACCCGTTTGATGCAACAGCACAACGGCTCTAGCCATCGGCTTATCTCACTGCGATTGGTTCATGGTTTCTCTTCCGCCGAGTGAACTAATCGTCAAGGCAAAAGTACCCTTCCCCATCATTACTTCTGATGTCTTCCCTGGAGGATTTTCGAACTTCAAGGGATCTGGCGATTCGAACAAGTCATCCTGACTCACCCACGACAACAGCCTCACTTTGAAGATGGAACATGTTGTAGCCACTGGTGGGGAAGACGACGTTACGATGTTTCCGGAGACCCTCCGCAACACACTGTTATGTTTTTGGCCGACTCCAACGAAGAGGGCCCCGGGCCACCAGCACGTTTCGATGTCTCCTCCTGAAATTCGGGGCCACATTCGACAATAATGTCGTCAAATGAGATCGTCCTGTTTTACTACTAAGTAGATGGGCCGCGCTGCTGAGGGAGGTGATGCACCAGGCAACGGAGTCTCATAGAAGTGATCTGGTGCGTAGTAGATTATGTTCTTGAGGGTCCGTTCAGGAGTCATGACAGCGTTGTCAACTTGCCGCGCCTATTCTACGGCACAACACCGCGAAAATGCCACGGCTCTGGAAAGAGAAGACTAAGATCGCAGCAAGCACTTAACAAACATGAATTCAGCTTGGGACAGAAATTCGCTGCGTAAAAATTCGCTGCAAATTCCATGGATGCAATAATGCATTGGTCCATCGAAGTTGAGAACTGCGTTCGCTCGACAATCGGTGCCAGTGTTCGGTTTTGATCGTAGTTGTAGAAAGGCTGCCCCCAACTTAAGGTTAGGGCAGGGACGCTGCGGAGACCGATGCTAATTAGGCGCGTGACAATGCGTTCCTGACTCAGAGCATATCGGTCACAGTTGAAGTTATGTCCTAGCAGGAACCCAAGCAGCCCCTTGGGGTGTAAGTCCTCTGGCATTACACTGGTGCTGTCGAGCGCTCAAGGACTTTCGGAAGTCGAATTCCTACTACTGGCACAGAACAATCCACTCAGTGCGATACCGTCACCATGAGGTCTAAGAGTAGCTGATAGTAACATCTAGTCCTACTGATCGTGTCAATCAATTTATCACTAAACTGGAACTGACTATTGGGGTGGAAAAGCAATTTTGAGCCATTAACTTTCAAGCTGCAGCCTAGACCTGAAGGTGCTCCGAGACTCACTGGCGCCTTTACAACAGCGGGGAAGAAGTTGTAATATCGCATTGTCATTGGTTGGATTATAGCGGAGTAATGGTGAACGAAAGGCTGAGCTCAGCTTCCTCGCCGTCGCCCTGCCACGTTAGGATGTCTATAGACCTGGCACCATACAGACTCGGGACCGTAATGGACGAGGCACTTTCATTGGGCGGCGACGAAGAAGCTTCCTTCGAATACAGTCAGCTGTTTCGGTAGGGTCACTGATCCGCTATCGACTTTCATATTCGTAGAAAGCGCGGCCGGTACACACATAGACTTCTACGGCAGTCGCAAAACACAAGGACGCATAAGTCACAACAGTTGACCTGCAAATGCAAGACACAACGAAGAAGGAAGGGGTACCGCACGCACATACATATGGTGCAGATAGACTCGGAAGCTAGCGCAGTGAGATTCTGGGCAAAATATGGATGCAGCGCCATGGTCCTGGCGTTGTAAACGGATGCGGTGTGAATCACAAATTCAACGGGTCATGGAACTAGAGGAGCAAAACGTGTCAGGTAAACAGTATCGTACAACCTTACCACATTCCAAAAAATGGATGCAAATTAAGAAAGGAGGGGAAGAGCTTGAAGGGCTAGACGTACGGCCTCAGGCTGCCGCAGACACGTTGACATACGCGCACCGATCCCATGTCAAGACCTCGCCCTCATCCGTGACGCCCTGGACGTAGAACGTCACTGCTTGCGAGAGGTCCAAACCACCTGGCATCATATCCGAATCCACATATAACCTGTAGCCGCGCCCGTCCATCCCAGTCGTGCCGACAAATAGTGCCTGTGAAGGTTCATTGTTCAAGCTAGTAGATAGTGCATAGACATTAAAGTATGCGTAAGACGGGAACGCGTCGTCAGCCATGTCTGGCATCCAGGCCGGGATAGGGTCGTTGGCCGACTGCGGGGTATATGGACTTGTAGGCGAGGGGAAGGTAGCGCAAACGCCCCAGGTGAGCACGCCAGTCGTACTTCCGGTCGAGTTGCGTTCGAATTCCGCCCACAGAACACGGGGATCTGCAATAGAGACACTTGTAGATGATGTCACAGCGTCGTCGCAACTAATAGCCAGCTGCTCCAAAGTGATGGTGAATTTGACGGGAGAAGTGGATTTATCCGTACTAGGACCGGATATGTCGATGTACAGCATGAAGTTACCGACGAACTCCCTGTTACTGACTATGGATGAAAAGGTGAAGTCTTGTCTGGACCAGCCATTAGAGTCCGGCATTTGCTCGGAGGTCTCTGTTGTAGTTGTGATGTTGGCAGGGTCCTCGAGAAACGCTCCCATCCAGACTGTATATCCACCACTGTTTTCAATATCGAGCTGATAAATGAAGTGTCCCTTGTATTCGTGGCCACTGCAGAAAGCGATAGTCTGCACAGGGATTCGCAGGTTGTCCAGGAACTTCTTTACATGGTTGTCGACGTCTGTCCTATCAATCTCGACAGCAAGCCGGATGCAGTTACCGCCATTCCATCCATGACCGAAGTCGAACGAGGGGGTCACGGAACCGTCCACATCAGAGTCATCGCACCAGCTGATGGTTCCATTCGGCCACAGCAGGTTACCTATAGACCCTTGCTTGTCGATATCAGTCCATCCGCTGGTCTTCTCGAGGACCCGGATCCCGTTGACGAACCAATTGTATCCGACACCCGGACTGAAAGACGTGAGAAGTGGGGCATAGAGCGGGTTAGGAGATGCGTGGTTTGTGAAGTAGGACGTGATAGGTTTGTAATTACTATTTTGTTTGGGCGGAGTAGGCCCAACCCAGAACTGCTGGTCGCAAGTCCACCAGTCACTCCATGCCGTACCATCGGGCATGTTCTCCCATGTCCAACCAGGCGCGAATAGGGCTGTGCTCACATTAGTGGTCTGTGGATTGATGTAGTTCAGATACTCGTAGCACTTGTATCCTTTATCTTTTTCGAAGACGTATATCCCCATATAGATATCCCGGATAGTCAACTCGTACGAATTGAGACCGGACTGGCGAGTGGTGAGACTCGTATCCAAGGAATCGAAGAAAGAGACGTTCGTTTCTGTCATTCCTGAACCCCACTTCATTTAAAGTCATCAACCATCCGGGGGCTGCGCAAGATGGATGCCATTACCCAGTAATTAGTGAAGATTCCTGTGGACGCGAGGAAGTGGGGGAGATTGTAGCTGTTAAGCCTATTTTGATAGTCGTTTTCCCCATTGTACATCATGGAATCGTACCTATGGAGTAAAGCCTCAGTCCAGCCATCACCGATAGCTTTCCACGCAGTGAAACGTACCAAATCACCTCCGCGTGGGGACCAACCACCTTCCGCAGTTCTTCTCTCAGCAACGCAACCCATGTAGAAACAGCATGTCCCCATTTGACCTGATCTTTACTGAATGAGGTTTCAAAGTTCAGCAAAAAGCCGTCGAAGCCGCGCTGGCGAGCCAGTTCTGCCAGTAAGCGTGCATAGTAGGGAGACATTACAACATCATCGTCGGTCGGTTTGGCGGGGCCTGTTTCTGAAGTGGAACTAGGGCCACGGATGAGTGGCTCAGGATCATCCGATTCCGCAAAAATCCTCCAGGGCAGTCAGCAACGACTCGGGAGTGACAATGAAGGGCACTTACAAAGTCCCCAGGATCTTCGTGCCTTGGCGATGGCCCGCATTAATCCATCCGGTCGGCGGAATAGTAATCCTACAATGAGAGAAGCTGATGGCCAGAGCGACGGTCACATTGCGTCAGAAGATTGATGCTGCCGCGATACGTACTAGATGAAGACGTCGACCCAGGGCCACCAATTCATGCTGTACCATATAGACTTGGGGCTCTCGACATAGTTATTCTGTGATATAATCAATCTACGTTGGTCGATACATAACAGGGAAAGGACTGACTTTGAAGTCATGGCCTACCTACATAAATCTGATGGTCAATTCGTTGATATGGCATATCAGAGCATGAAACCCACAACTCACCAAGAGCCGTCCACGCACATCATCAGCACTGATAACGGAACGCGGTCGATAAGGAATGACGCCAGTGGACTTCGTCGGAAGCTTCGCTGCCCACTTGTCCAAGTCGTCAAGACTCTCGAAATACTGGGGATCGTCCTTGTACGACAGCGTGTCTCCTGAACCAGAAACTGGCATGATTTCACGACGAATACTGCTGTTGCGAGAAGCAAACCACCTTATCTACGATATCCGGTGCCAGAAGGAAA
The DNA here is from genome assembly GCA_003314695.1 of Albatrellus sp. MG142. Lineage (NCBI taxonomy): Eukaryota > Fungi > Basidiomycota > Agaricomycetes > Russulales > Albatrellaceae > Albatrellus > Albatrellus sp. MG142. The sequence continues at coordinate 15,047 of QLPM01048072.1, read as the reverse complement.
TAATGGAGGGATTGTCAGCACCATTACCGAGCTCAGCACACTTGTAAGAGAAAGGCGCCATAAGACTAACTCAATGGACATTGCCGTGAGGGCTGGGTGCTGATGACTGAATCAATAAGTAAGCTCACCTTGGCACTAGTGTGATTTATGTGCAACGAAACGAAGGAGTCTATTAGTAGCACAACCTTAGCCGACAGTTAACTTTCTTCGACGTTCGGCAATTGATATTGTTATCGACCGTGGCGCTCATGCGCTGATTGTTTTCGTTTGCAGCTGGTTTCGCCACTGTACAGAAACTAGCACTTTGCCGTGCATCTACTACTGCTTCTAGGTCAGCGAAAGGGTGTTTCTCTATACCGTACGTTCGTTCTGCCCTTAGGTTAGTTGAGCATGTTAGTGCACCAGATAACCCCGTAGATGGGAAAAATAATTCGCGACTAGTCTGGATTTTTCCGAACAACAAACTGGAAATGCCGAACACGAAGCTGTGACAAGTCAGCCACAAGCGCCGTTGATGGCAACTTGAAGGCACATCACCGCTAGGGAATGCACTTCGTTGTGCTATCTATTTTCTAGCTTTAAGTGTTGTAAATCCCAACAAGCTAGCACACAAGCTCAGTCAAGCATACCCGGAATGACTGAGGGAAAGATATTTACACTAGGAATCAACAGAAGAAAGTTCGAAACTGTACAGTACTGACAAATCCTCAGCATGCGGCTGTAAACAAATAACAGTGTACGGTAACAAATACGCGCTCGCAGTTTGCTATTCCAACATTAAGCGGGATGGAAAGATGATATCTTGAACTGCGGTGGAGGGCGCTAACGGGGAACCGTTGATAATATGAGTGCCAGTAGATTATCGCTTGCACCATGAAAAAGACAAGTACCAGAAACGTACCAACGACATGGGTCCAAATAGCCCGTAAGTTAGTAGCTAATATCAGCAAAATCGAAGTACCTGAACTTGCTGATGCATAGCCTTGGAACGTACTTTGAACGTAAGTGCGTTTGTTGAGCAGCTGGGAGCAAATACTAATCGTGTGATGAGGTCCTTTGCGAAGCCATGAGGTAGAACAGTGTTTCGGAGGGTCAACGCCACTACTAATATTCGAATGCAAATATCATTGATAATGCAGACAGTAACTCTTCGAGATGTATGTCTTCCATCACATCGTCTAACGCTTAAGATAGCATTAAAGAACGCATAAGTCAGGCGCAATGCATCCCCCGCAGGCGGTCATCAACTAGCGGCAAACACTAGCAATGAGGCAGAAGCTTAAGTGAGCACACCATACCGTGTGGAGTATCGTGCAAACTATTGGAGTGTCGATGGCTTTTAGTTGAATCAAGCCTGAAGGCGAACCAGGGTTCAATTCGCTGCGGCCACATCGACGAACGTGCATCGATCCCACGTCAGGACCTCGCCCTCTGCTGTGACACCCTGAACATAGAACCTCACCGCAGACGACAGGTTCGTCCCCTCTGGCATCATATCCGAATCGACATACAACCTGCAACTGCGCCCGTCTAGGCCTGTCGTGCCCACAAATAGTGCCTTCGTGGGATCCTGCAATAGATCTAGAGACAGAGCGTAGACGTTGAAATATGCGAGGGACGGGAATGTGTCGTCCACCATGTTCGGGCACCATGCTGGCCTTGGGTCGTCGTCAGACGCCGGCGTGTATAAAGGGGAGGAGAATGAGGCGGAGATGCTCCATGTGAGAACGCCACTGGCACCTACACCAGCGCTTTCTGGTTCTGAAGTGCGTCTAAAATCTGCCCAGACGATGCGGGGAACAACAGGAGATAACCCCATGGATGGCTGGGTGTCGTTGCGGCTGATGGAAAGTTGACCGAGAGTGATGGAGAATGCCAACGGTAGTCGGTGTCGAGCAGGAGAATTACGAATACAGATGTTCAGCATCAGGATGCCTGCAACCTCGATTGAGGGGGTTACCGTGGAAAAGAAGTCGAAGCCCTGCATAACCCAGCCGTTCCCAACCTGCCACGGTGCAGTGGCTGATTCAAGGGATCCAGCGCCATAGGCAAGTAGCATCGGATGAATAGTGAAAGACGTCACGTCATTATCACCACGCTGCAGTTTGTACACAAGATGCCCCTTGTATCTGTGATTTTGCGAAAGCGCAATAGATTGTATGGGAATCCGCAGCGTGGACAATGAAGTAGCTGGTAGCGACTCATATACATCTTCAGTGCGTAGCACAGATATGGAGAGTCGCACACTGTTGCCTCCATTCCATGCATCAGCGAAGTCAAAGGCCGTCGCCACAGAAATCATTACTCCACGTGAGGCGCCTTCCAGTGCGACAATCGGCTGAGGCCAAAGGAGATTGCCAATTGATCCCTGCTTATCGATGTCTGTCCACCCACTAGACTTCATAAGGACCTGCTTCCCATTGACAAACCACCGGTACCCTACTCCGGGACTGAAAGAGGTCATAAAGGGGGTCGTAGAAGGGTTTAATGCTAATGCATTCGTGAAGAAGGACCTAATTGGTTTGTATGTTGGATCTGATGTTGGATTGGGTCCAACCCAGAACATCTGGTCAAACTTCCACCATGTATCCCATGGTGTATCCGCGGGTAGACTCTCCCAGGTCCATCCCGGCGCGAACAAAGCGGCGCTCACCCGACTGCTCTTCGGCGCGACCACCTTCAAGGCTTTGAAACTGTTGAGCTGGCCGCCGCCCAGGGTGCCGCGACCATAAACATCTATTCCCATATAGATGTCGCGGGACGTCAGTTCATATACACTTTCCCCGGATTGTCGTGTCGTCAAGGTCTTGTCCAGCGAACTGAAGAACTGTGTGTTCTTGGCAGTAGTGTCCAATTTCCACTTCGTTGAGATTCAGCCATAAAATCGAATGTTTCAGAGGGGGAGCAAAGTCTCTTACCCAATAATTAGAGAAAAACCCAGTGGATGAAAGAAAGAATGGAAGATTATTACTGTTCAGTCTATTCTGGTACCGTACTTGACCTTGGTAGGTGAGACCGTCGTACCTGCAGATTCGACGGTGTGGGTTCGTTGTACACAGTATAAAGATACCGGTAGCGTTCGTACCAAATGGCCTCGGAATGTGGACCGACTTGCTTCAACAACTCTTCTCGCAGTAAAGCCACCCATGCAGCGAGAGCATGTGCCCATCGAATACCATCCTGCGCATCCTGTACAGGGAATGACCCTTCAACATTCAGTAAATATCCATCGAACCCGCGCTGTCGTGCCAGCTCGGCCAGCAAGCGAGCATAGTGCGGCGACATAGTGATAGCATTGTCGGTTGATGCTGCAGGGCCCGTCACCGAGTCGGGGATCCTGCCCACGATAAGTCGTTGAAGATCAGCTGGGCCTTCAAATATTCTACAGAAGAGTGAGAATGACAGTAAGTCGAACGAGAAACCACATCTACGCACAAAGTTCCCAAGACTTTTGCACCTTGACGGTGGCCTGTACTGCACCAACCAGACGGAGGGACAGTGACTCTCTTGTGAGAGAAGCTGATGTGGAACCGTTATTCATGAAGACGATAAGGGCTACGTGAACACACGTACTAAACAAAGACATCAACCCATGGCCACCAATTCAAACTGTAAGACATAGAGGTAGGGCGCTCTACATAACCAAACTAAAAACTGTTAGGTTGCAGCGTCAGTGCACCATGCAATCGAGGCACCTTGAAGTCGTGACAGACCTGGAGAAAAACTTACATTGAACACCAAGAGCATTGCAAGACGGTAAGAAAGTATGGCTTACCAAAAGCCGACCATTCTGTAAACCATCAGGACCGAGGATTGAGCGTGTTTGATAAGGCACAACTCCCGTCAGTTTCTTGGCGGGCTTGCTGATCCAAATGTCGAACTCTTCGAGAGATTCAAAGAACGGGGCATCGTCTTGATAAGAAGGTGAGTTTCCTTGTCCGTTCAATGGCATTGCTTGATGGTGGGAGAAATAGATACAATAAGCCTGAGTATGCAGACAAGAAACCGGCTCCTCGGAGTCTTATCATTTCGTCTTTTGCAGCCTTAATCTATAGTTCGACTTAAACCGGAGTCTCGTTACCTTTACAAGGATAGATTTGAAAGCAAAAGCATTGTATTCGAATATGTAACCTGGTGTGATTTGTAGTATCGACTACAATTGAAGTGTTAGTGAGCAGCCTTGGGATTAGTAGTGTGACAGACAGACTTGTTGAGCGTGGGAAACGCCACTAAAATATGCTCGCAAAGAATTAATGTGCCCTGCACTGTGACTTCAACTTGAAGTTCAACATCAACTCTTTGCTTGACCTTGCTCAATCCTTGTCTTGATCACAACAGGCCCGAACAAACCCTGCCTTCTTTGTCTTGCAGGTCCTCAACGTCAGCTTTCGTCTTGCTCGGTCAATTACCTAGTGCCCGTTCGCAACTTGAGCGGCACCTTCCTCCTCATCTTCTCACAAACTTCGAGCGCACAACTCTCGTCTACTAGCGGGTCAATCGCTAGAGGCTGCTCCAAAAGTCACTCTTCAGTCCCTTAGCAATGTCGGAGCCTCCTGGGCACTCTGAACAAGCGCAAGGCATGTCTCAAGCTAGTGACACGATGCAGCCAACACATGAAATTTTGGAAGCTCTGCAACAATTCAATCAAGCACAGCAAGCACGTCAATCTGTTACTCCGTCCACCACAAGCACGCCAAATGGCAACGTCATTAAAGAAGAGTTGCTGCTAGATTCGGGAGATCCGCCGTCCGAGTGGGACTCACTGCGCACTCAGTTGCGAGAAAAACCGCATGATCCAGAAGGCTGGAACAGGCTTGTCAACTTGGCAGAAAGTTCAGATGACTTGGAAAAGGTTAGGAAGACTTATGAAGCTTTGCTTGAGATGTATCCCAATACAGTAAGTTGCAGTCTCTTCTTTCCATGATGATCTCAGGAGATAACGATCAAACCAGTCCTCAGCACAAATAGCTTTTCTCGAGCATTTCATGATCCCTGGTCATTTCAGATTTGCGGAGGACTTGTTCAAGATTTTTTTGCGAACATCGCCTTCTGTTGATTTATGGAGGTTTTACCTGACATACGTCAGGTCCGTTTGTTTCGTTTCCTTGTGGCAATGATTGCTGCTAATCGAGTATCGTCGGTGGCATAGGAGAGTGAATTCCGGTCCTGAGACGCGCGACATCGTCCGAAAAGCTTATGAGTTTGCTCTGAACCATGTAGGCCAAGATAAAGACAGCGGTGATATCTGGATGGATTATATCCAGTTCCTCAAGTCAGGCGAGGTGTGTAGCGCTTCTTCAGACATCAAAACAGGTTCTGCTGTCATGTCCTTTCTTACTGGTATCAATCCCATTGTTCCCTGTTCAACCGAGGCTCACCATTCCCGAGTGATGTGTGCGTGCGCGTGTGATGGACCCGTCCCATTTGCGTCTGCCCCTTCAGCGTGTGACGGATGCCTGAACCCCTGTGTAAACCGCAATCACATTCAATTGTTTTGAGATGTATCTCGTGCTGTTCCTGACGCTGATTTTGATTACAGACCAGTTCAACTTGGGAGACTCAGCAAAAGATGGACGCCCTGCGCAAGGTCTACCATCGCGCCGTGCAGATCCCGCTCGAGAATGTGGAGACTCTTTGGCAAGAGCTGGAAACGTTTGAGAACGGTCTGAATAGGATTACGGTGATTAGCCCCGCGATGGCTTTTTAAAAGTGCTTTTGTACTGACCATTGCGAGCATCTTCGTAGGCCAAAAAATTCATGAACGACCTTTCTCCATCATATATGCAAGCTCGCACCGTGCTCCGTCAACTTCAGCGGCATCTTGGTCCTTTGTTCCCCCCGCCTCCGCCATCCCAGTCTGCACGTCCGAATTTGTACTTGCCACCTCTGCCTACTTTCAACGCGGCAGAGCGCGCACTTGTGGGTGCGTGGAAAGCATATCTGCGGTGGGAAGAGGGCAACCCGCTTGAGATAGAGGAAAAGGACAAGGCAACCTTTACCACACGTGTACAGGGTGTCTACCGCAAGGCTGTTATTCGAATGCGCTTCTTTGGGGAAATATGGTGCGTTTCCATTTCATCGTTGTAGTTCCCATTCCATATCATGAGCTGGTATATCGTAGGTATATGGCATATGTATGGACGAACACTGTAGGGAAGGCGGAGGAGGCCATAAGCCTTCTGAAAGCCGGCATCGAAGCCAACCCTTCAAGGTATGTCCAACTAGTCATACTGTTTTCAGTCTCAGAGTCTATAATTTATATCCTACAGCTTCGTTCTCAACTTCGCTTATGCTGAGTGTCTTGAGGTGAATGAGAAGTACTCCGAGGTGCACGCGCTATACGATAAGTTTCTCGAGGTTTTGCGACGGGATCTTGATGCGCTCGAGGCAAAAGTCAACTCCATCAGCAACTCTCAGTCCAGCAACCTTTCGAGTGCCGTTGTTATGGAACCTCAGAGCGCTGACCCCATTTCGCCCTCAAATAACTCTTCCTTCGCCACCCAAGCTGCTGATGACAAGCCGCCAAAAACGAAAGAGCTTGCCGACAGGCGAACCGAGTATGGGCTTGTCTGGACGATGTACATGCGCTTTGCGCGTCGTGCTGAGGGCCTCAAGTCTTCTCGGCCCGTCTTCGCAAAGGCGCGTAGGGATAGATGGGTACCTTGGGAGGTTTATGAATCTGCTGGTAGGCTTTCCAAGCTATGTATCGGCGTCCATGAACTCACATAGTTGAACGTAAGCTCTGATGGAGTACCACTGTACAAAGGACATGGGAATCGCAAGCCGCATATTCGAAAAGGGTCTGGAGATATTCGGCGACGAAGTGGACTTTGTGTCTCACTACCTAGGTTTTCTTCTTTCTGTGAACGATGAAAACAGTACGCGTATGTTTTGTAGGGGTGTGCGCCAAGCCCTGAACTTGTTCACGTTCACAGATGCGCGTGCTCTCTTTGAACGTATGATCAACACCTTCACGCCCGACCGTGCTCGACCACTCTGGGAACGCTGGGCCCGCCATGAGTACCAATACGGCGACCTTGTTGCTGCTCTCAAACTGGAAAAGCGCATGACTGAAGTATATCCTTCTGGTGAGTATGAGTAAATACCTCCGCCACTATTGACAGTTTACTTAGACTACCCAGATCCGCCGATCAAACGTTTCGCGCAGAGGCACACTTACCACTCCACAGACGCTATCGCCGCACGCGACCTTGGTGTCGCAATGGCACGCCAGGCAAACGGCACCTCGACGGGCTACAACGGTTCTGGCTCCTCTCTCGGGCGCATGGAGACGCAGCTGTCGTTGGCGGGACCCAGTACGAGCCAGCCCGTGAGCCAGCCGCCGGTGCACACGACCCCGGTGCCGCACAAGCGTCCCCCGTCACCACAGGAACACAAACGCCGCGAGGAGGCGTATGGCCCGCCGCCGTCGCACAAGCGGCCCAGGGCGGTCTCGCCCCCTGGCCGCGACCGCGACAGGTGGGAAGGACATGGGCGGAGGCGCCATGGGAGCCCGTCGTGGGACCGTGAACGTGACAGGGATGGCCCACCGCTGAGGCGGGCAGGCAAGGAGGCCGAGGACGAAAAGGGCGTTGTGCTGCCAACAGTACTGTCCTGGTTCGTAGGCACACTACCGCCTCCGGGTTCTTTCGACGGTGCGTCATTTTTGCCAGCGACACTCTTTGTTGTGCAACTGGGCTGACGATGCGAAGCAGGCCCTGTGTTCCGTACGGACGACCTCATGCAGGTGTTCCGCAATGCTGTGATACCGAGTGTTACTGGCCGTTCACGCTCGCCGCCGCCACCGCCACCACCGCCCCGTGGAGGTAAGCGGCGCATGTGAGAACTGCAGTGGTCGCCTGGTACTGACTGGCATGGCGCATCAGGTGGCAGACCTCCACCAGATTACGGACCTTACCAGGGCCCTGGAGGAGGAAGGCGAAGACATTGAGTCTAAAGCTTTAACTAATAAATCTTACCACTGTTCGATCCTTGGCTTGGTATCCATGCACCACCGTCCCTTATCGAACCATTTTGGATCAAAAATGCAACACCTGTTCTACATTACTTCCCTGCCCAGTGCTTATTTTGTATGTGTCGTCTTGTATCTAACTCTCGGGAGCTCTACAGCAAATCGGCAATAGCAAATTTCTGCACTTCGGACAGTCTCGAGTCGAGTAGAAAGAATTGCAGCAAGCAAACATGCTGCAGTTAGACGTCAGACGCATGCTCTGAGCAGAAGGGCGTAGTATATACAGCTAGGCGGAGATTATGGTAGCGGATAATGATCGCAAATAATACATGTAGCAAAGACAGACCCGACGCCGCGTTCAGTACACCACGTCCCACCGTATACATAAACTTTTCAGGGACCAGCGTCGGAACAGAACACAAACTCAAACTGATGTCCGTCGCAGCACGCATACGCCCCTCACCCCTCACCGCGAGTACGGGTGGTAATTATGCTGGTGCTGTCCCCGTTGCCCAGCCCGCTGTGGGCCTGCGCCTGGCCCACCAGGCCCGCCCGACGCTGCGCGGGGGCCGCGCGGAACATTGGGGCCCATTCCCCCGCCGCCACTGATCATCGCAGGGCCCGTAGGCGCACCGCCAGGTGTGCCGCGACCCATAGTGATGCGCGGGTCAGACGTCACACCCATGCCGCCGCCACCCATACCGCGGCCCATACCCATGCCCATACCCTGGCCGCCGCCCATGCCCATACCACCGCCCATCGCGGCCATCATAGGGTTCATGCCCCCGCCCATCAGGGGGTTCATGCCGCCCATGGTAAACATGCGCGTGTAGAGTGCGGCGAGCGCTTGCGGGTCGAAGGGCGTACTGGCGCCCATGCTTTGCGTCTGCACGGGGGCTGTCTGCTGCTGCTGGCCGAAGCTTGCCGTGGCCGCCCGGCCGCCGATGCCGGTGCTGACGCCGACACTGACGCCGGTGCCGTTCTCTGCGAAGTTGTCACGCTGCGAGCGCGGTTGGGCGAGTTTGACGTCGATCTGTGGGAGAATGCGCGTGTCTCGTGAGATCGGAGCGCTATGCGATGATGCGGGTATAAGTGTGCACTTACCAGCTTGCCGTCAATCTCCAAGTTCCCGAAGCCGAGGAAGGGGGTAACGTCCGTATCCTCGAAAGAGACGAAGCCGAAACCCTTGCTTCTGCCTGTCTCGCGGTCCAGCATGACGGTCGAGTCGACGACCTTACCGAACTGGGAGAAGAACTCCCGCATCGACTCTGATGTCACGCTACCCGCCAACCCGCCGATGAAGAGTTTCGTGGCACGCTGGTGCTCTTGCCTTGGAATAGCACGCTTGGGGTCGATCTGCCAGGATGGCCACGAGGGAATGTTAAAGCGGGCCGTAAGTGGAAAGACACCGTCTCCTTACGATTTTGCCATCCAAAAAGTGCTCTCGCACCATAACAGCGTTGACAGACGCCGGGTCCTCAAAAGTAAGGAAGGCGAAACACCGTGAACGACCAGCGGAGTCTCGCATGATCGTGCATGCATCGACCTTGCCAAACTGAGAGAAATATTTTCTGAGAGATTCTGACGACGTTGTTCTATTTTAGCACTACAGAAATGTACGGAAGTGGACTGTAACAATGTACCATCTGTGGTATCCCAATTGAGCCCTCCAATAAACATTTTGCTATGTCGGCGAACCACGGATGTGAACGTGCAATGACGGGTGACGATTTTGTGTAGAGGGCATTACGGCGTTCAGGTGCGGACACACGAGTGATATGCGGAGAAAGCGGAAATAGCTATTAGCATAGATAGCCTAAAATATAGAGCATTATAGGACGGAGGAGAAAGGATTGGACGACTATACTGGTGACATTGGTTGTTATGTGCTAGCCTAGACCTAGAACGCATACGCTAGAGCGACGGTAGAGCTAGTCGTAGTCCTAGGTGACACAGGAGCATAGCTAGGCAACGACAAGCAGCTACAGAGTCAGGTATGGACTTCCTAGAACCAAAAGGCTGCTATGACACCAGCTGGTCTCACTCACAAGCAGCACCTTCCGCTGAGTCAGCTGAAACGGAACACATTGAAACTCACCCTTCGTCTTTCATTTCGGATGGCCTGATAGATCGCTCCTGAACTGAAATGGTTTGGTAACCTGCATTGCGTCCACTACCATATTGTTGATCGCGATAGTCATTTTCATGAGGCTCCTGGTATGTTGGAATTTGCTGTGTCATAGGAGCCGAGGCCTGCATCTGCTGGGGTGGCGGTTCAGCAACAGGTTGCATCGACTGATTTGACGTGGCAGATGGTGCGGGGGCAGTGGCAATGGACATAACGGGCTTGACATCTTCTGGAGGTCTCGTCTCAACAGTTTTTGATGGTGTAGGAGCGTCGATGACAGGCTTTGAGTCTTGAACTTCCGATTTTATTGACTCCTTAGCAGGCTCGACAGTCGCGAAGTCGCCGTCGTCTGTACCATACAAATCTTAGGGGGTGTTCAGCAGGGGTCCAAACAGTACAGAAATACCCTTACCACCATAGAGGTCAGCATCAAGTTCAGACATGGTTGTGGTCAAGGAGCAAGGAGGAATTAGCGCTGCGATTTTTGCGCGCTTGGCTTTAGTCGGGTCACAGTTTTCTCACGCCTGTCCCGCCACGTTGCCGGTAACACCGCTTTGGGAGCCTTTGACTCAGCCGCCCGGTCGCGGCTTCCGTGACTACGACAGAAATGGCTAGTCTGAGGGAACAAACGACCTCTGGGTATCGCGCATTTCTTTTTAATGACCATCCTCTTAAAGCACCCTACATTGCTCGAATGGTTTATCCATGGCTGACACTGAGGACTGTGGTTTTGGTTCTGGTACAATGAGCTACGATAGTGTGTGCCCTGGTGGAGATGACTGGTGGCCCCTTTGAGTTATGCACTTCTGACTCGGAGTAAATGTATGGAAGGCACTGTTCTACATCATCTGGGATGTATATAACTTATCGGTGGGTATGAGCGTCAGGGGCATTGGCAGCCGTCAGACGCGAGAAGGATATAGATTCGCTGCAGGCTATCTGACAGAAAGAAACCCACATGTGAGGAGAGGCGCCCACTGCTGCCGGTTTATTTTCATAGTAACTTACTAAATTGCTTAACCCTTACAGCGGTTCTCTTTCTCAGACTGGCCATGAGTTACCGAGAGCCTTGACTCGACAGAACCAGGTTCCTGCGAGTAATTTGCCAAGGACAGTGACCTTAAGACGCTGGGAAGGGCCTCGTTTTAATTGTGACGTTAAGCGATACGTACACACACTGAAAGCGAATCCACCGTGATGCAGATGAACCGTGGAGAATCGTGCACCCTGGATATGTGACAACATGAGGGGACAGAGGCATCTCACAACATCTCACAGGACATATCTGTCAACGGTGATGAGTGCGTTCGGTGAGTTGCTTGGTAGCAGAAGTTGACCCTGACGCAAGCAAGCAATAGCATGACCACCAAAGCTGACTTTCGAGCTGTAAGGTAGCAGTTATCTTACCTAAAGAACATGTCTACGAAGCTGATAATGTTGATTTGGCTTGTGTTAGTGTTGGTGTTGCGATCATGGGCAGCTTCTAGGAACTAGGACCTCCACTAGGCAGTGAGCAGAAACGCCACTCGTGATCATCGATCCAGGCTCTGTTGCTCGCTGCTGTAGTATAAGGTCTATGAAGGAGATAAGTGGACGTCGTTGGCAAGACAATGCAGGCCTACCGAAAGAGCCGAGCCCGTACCTAATGGACGACGCCAAAGCTGATTCTCACTACTTCTCAAGTGCATGGGACAGCCTCCCTGAGCCTTCTCACGACTCGCAGAATGGCTGGTACAAGGAATGTGTCCATAAGTGATGTCTATGGTCATGGCGACTCGGATGATGTGGTAATGAGTGACACTTGGGTGATATAGACGAGCAGGGTCAAAGTGTCCCTACTTCTACTCAGTCGGGAGTGAAGAGTCCTTGTCGAAAAAATCGAATTTCTTGGACCATAACTGAATTACTAGTACAACCTGGTTCATTCGACGCCGCACTTTGAAGTCGATGGTAGTATTTTCTTGTGGACACTTAGTTCAGTGAAACTCACTGTGTTCGTATTTAGCGACTTCACTTCGCGAAGCAGCAGATACTCGCTGGTAACAGAGGTTAGAAGGTCGTCGAGAGCTGTCTCTTCTGTTGTGGTTAATACTTCAAATCTGACCCAGCGGTACGCCTGTCTCCTGATGAATTGGCGAAGCACCCCTGATTCAATGTTGTGCGGGGCAACTTCATGAGTGATTGCTTCTGTTCCAGCGTGGGATAGACACAGTTTTCTATTATTAAATACACACCAGAACTCTCACATCTCAGTCCTTTTGTCTTGATTCACTCTTCGCCCCACACTCCCCCCGACTGCCGGGTCTTGCAACATTGGAGTTCACCGCACTTGTTGAACCCCGTTGCATGCGTCTCGGAGCTATCTCTGCCACTAGTGTCCTCCACGCCGTGACGGGCTTCACAGACCTAATGCACAAATTCTCTCGTTTCCCACCACCAGCTCAGCGTCCTTGCGCGCACCTCTTGTGCAACAGGGTACCTGGCGCCTGACCAGTATACGATGGTGGAAGATCACACAGTGATGGTGAGCGACATGGGCCGACAATGACAACACCGTGGACAGACGACGATAGCTGGTGGTGGTGGCAGATGCGAATCATGTGATGATGGTGGATGTCATCAAATGACGACAACGAGGAACAGTAGCGACGGCAATAGTGAGGACGACGATTATGGACGGTGATAGCGGTGAACAGCGGCTCGATGCCGAAGTAACGGCATCACTGCTAGGCGGCAGTGATGACGACCTGACATACCTTTACCAATCAGAACAATGTTTCAAGTTGGAGGAGGTTATAATTTTTGCATACAACCAATACAGGCCCCTACAGACAGTACAAGGGGAGCGCCCACAGAACGAAACTGAATGAAGTGGCGAAGGATTTGGCTGTGCCGAGAACGGAGCGATTGGAACTTTATTTTTTTTGTTTGATATACACCTGAGACCAGACGCACTTCAGCACATGGCCCGGCACGGAATGACATAGGCTCAGACTCCCACAAGAAGTCGTATTATCATGGAAGGCGGTGGGTCACAAGCTGAACCGTTGTTCAAGTTTGCTTTGCCGTGTTGCTGTAACAGTAAGCCGTCGCTTACACCGGCAGGCAGCCTATATGATAACGATATCTCCTCCAACCCTAACATTCGCCACCAACGACTTGCTGTCCGACGACCAGTGGTAACAGAATATGTGTGCTATGGTGCCAGTAGTGTTGATACAAGATCGATATTACGGGCTCAAGTGACCATGTCAGATGGATACTTGTGATTGCCTTTTGAGAATGAACAATTCTCATGACTCCAAACTGATGGGAATATCATGGCATGTATGTCAGTGTTACTACTATATCCCTGCTGCTTCCTGCACATCATGATCGCTGATCGCCCGCGTGATAACTACAGTATCTTCTGGCCATGGTTGCTTGATAAGATAGGTGGTTAAAACACCCTAACCTAGGATTAAGGTCGTGTTTGTTCTGCCCCCATCCACGATCATCCGACTGTCATCTTTGACCCCTCATTGACCAACACTATGCCCGCTGTATCCGCTCCCAGCAAGGTCCTTGTCACCGGCGCCAACGGATATATTGCAGCGTGGGTCGTACGTCTGCTGCTTGAAAAAGGCTACTCAGTTCGCGGAACGGTGCGATCTGCCAAGAGAGGCGATCATCTCAAGTCTCTGTTTGCAAAGTATGGCGACAAATTCGAGCTGATTGTGGTCGAAGATATCACTCGGGTGACCCATGATCCGATGCATTGCAAATTTGTTCGGCTTACCCATGCATGACAGGACGGCGCGTTCGATGAAGCCGTCAAAGATATCGACCTTGTTCAGCACGTCGCTTCCCCCTTCCACTTCAATGCCGTGGAACCCGATGGTATACTTTCTTCTGCCCTTTGCGACCTGATCTTACACACTTCTCCAGAGCTTATTGTTCCGGCGGTGAATGGCACCCTTAGCGTACTCGAATCCGTCAAGAAATATGGGTTTGGTGTTCTTCCCTCGTCGTGCTGCGTAATCTAACTCCACTCGATGCTAGTACTTCTGTGAAGAGGGTGGTACTCACATCCTCATGTGCCGCCGTCATAAATGCCTCCAGCGGCCCCGGTGTCTGGGATGAATCCTCGTGGAACATTGATTCACTCAAGGACGTCGAGGAAAACGGGGCCAAAGCACTGCCGGCGTCAAAGTACCGTGCTTCCAAAACCTTGGCCGAGAAGGGTATGTTTTCGGCACGTGGTGTTTTATCGAGCGACCGTCGCTTATGACGACATTGCAGCTGCTTGGAAGTTCGTCGAGGATAACAAGGCTAGCATATCTTGGGACTTGGCTGTGCTCAACCCACCGTTCGTACGTGGCTCTGTATCTGCGAATGGCTCATCCCACTAACACACTTGTGCCAGGTTTTCGGGGTAAGACTTCACTGACGACGCCGTGTGATTCACCATCTGACTAAATATTAGCCCCCAATTCATGAGATTCCGAATTTGGAGTCTTTGAACACTTCAATGCAAGATTTGTTCGCTGTGATCGTGAGAGGTGGAAAGGACGATACTTTTTTGACAACTGTTGGCAGCGCATGGATCGATGTGAGGGACACGGCGGCCGCACATGTTCTAGCTGGCGAGACGGAGGCGGCGGGCGGCGAACGTATCATTATCAAAGGTGGTGCGTACTTTCGAACATGTGCCTACGCTTCCAGCAACCGTTATGTTAACGCAGTGGTTTCCTGTGTGTAGGGCGTTACCTCTGGCAAGAGTTACGTGCGTACACTATCGGTTACTTGGTAACGGTTGATGCTTATCGTCTGATTCCCGGCAGTCAATATCGCGAACTGTTTTGAACCGCCTATCCTGAAGAACCTCGCCAAGGGCAAACCCGAGGGAATCAAGGGCCAGCCATACCCCATAGATTACATCGCCACAAAGTGCGACAGGATCCTCGG
>QLPM01048062.1:0-17503 GCA_003314695.1 Albatrellus sp. MG142 | reverse complement strand
TGGAGTAGGAGTTTGTAGCAGCTCAAGTCGTTGTAGTGTGTCGACGTCCGCCGCATCGCACTCTTCATGGCCACTTCAACATGTTCCATGCCTCTGGTCCGCTAGTGACGTTCCCGCAAGCGTCTGTTTATTCTGCACCTGACAACGGACCTCTCCACTCCAGGAAGGCAGCACTCTCTAAGTCACTGGAGTCCTACAAATATTACATGGGTGTGATTTCGTAAAAGCGTATCTCATCAAGGCTCGTGACTAAACGTAAAATACACAGGATCCTTGCACTGTTATATGCACAGGGAGCTGTAAGCATCAGCATGGATAATACGCTGCGCAGATGTATTAGAAGGGAAAAATACTGACCGTTACTGTCATTTCAATTTCGGGCAGAGAAACGTTCCTGCCAAGTATTCCAGACCAATGCGCATAAGCGGCCCGGACGGAGCACCGGGCCGAGAATATGTTGTTATATCATGGAGTTTGTTCGGTTATTGTTGACATCGTGGACTTAACCATGACATGGAGTACATTCTCACTGGTATCACTGGAAGAGCAATGCGCCTCTCTGAGTCCTTCGACCAGCACTTTGCTCCACGGGAACAAAGGCCTGCTGAGGCGGCGCTGTCCTTGCGCAGCTGTCTTTTGCCAGCTTTCTTACCTATGTATTTCTGTTTCTCCTGTAAACCACATTAATCCGCTTCCATGATGAATCCAACTCATCATTTTCTATCGAAACGAGTCTCTTCAGGTCGGCCCACACGCTCTCAGCGGTATCCTGTGACATAACTTTGCTTGAGCTCATGTAACCTTACGCTTGCCTCGTCCGTCTTCCCCCGAAAGGAGCTCAGTTAATATTCTCGCTGGCGAGTTGCCCATCGTGGAATACCAAGTAGGTCAGCGTCCGAGGGCCTGGATATTGGCCGTATACGCACAACGGCGGTATCCCGATCATACTGTGTTACGTCGGTCAAAAGTCATCAGCATGGTGGATATCATTCTCCATCCCGTGAGTACCTTACAATACGCTTTGCTCTCTGAAGCCTTCTGTCATTCTGTGCCATAGCATCGCTATTCGTGACTTGCATCCAGTCCTGGCCCTAGCTGGACAAGGTCTATGACACGTTGATCTCCCCACTTCTGAGTTCTATGAAGAATCACTCTTAAGGCCACGGCCTCAGACTGTCAGAAGGACTGGATCGCCGCCGAAAACAAAAGCGAGAGTTTCAGCATTCAATAGGATAGTTCGTTAACTACTAATCACTATCGTTCCAGACCTTATTCACGTTCAGTGGCGCTAGTGAGATAACATCAAAACGATAATCCGTGGACCTGTTTCTCGCCTCGCTTGTGCCTTCGACGGGATCAGTGAGTTTTCTTTTCTCTCCTGTGCTGTTAGACGTCTTGTACATTGAAAGCTGTATGTCATGCCTTGGCAATATTAGGATCGAGTGACCGCAGCGCAGTCTTCGGAGGAAGATGTGGGCCACATACACTTGCGCAGCACGATTGTCAGCTCGATGTCGAGGCCTGTGAAGCAAACTGCCAGTTTGATGGATATTCATGTACTCTCGGCATGCCAAGCTGCGATGCCAAGTTACTGTAATGCAGTGACATACCACTGCGGTTTACGCATGCACATGATAAAAGGAGTGACCTAAGTTAGTATCTGTGCAGTGCACGCGCAGCTTCTAGTGACGTCATGAGCACAGCATGACGCTGACAAATCTTCGACACTCGGCGGCGGCGGTGCCGAGTCAAAAAAAGCCAATTGGTTCCGGGGTCTTCCGTCGCTGCCCTTACCACTGGCAATTTGAATACTAAAAGTGGTGTCGAGCATAACATTTCGTCGTCTACCAATCTTTCTCCCATTCTCTGCCATGCAGGCCATTAAACTCCAAAGAAAATATCCAGAGGTCTCTCAGAATGATATGTTCGATCTCATCAACCGTTTCAAGTACGCACTTCACAAACTACCTAGGATTATGTTTTGAGAATTACTGGCTACAGCACGATTGATCTAGATGGTAGTGGACGCGTCGACAAGGCCTCCGTCCTCCAGGCTCTTCAGTCGAATGGGGAGTCTTACGATCGTGTTCGTGAGACCCTGAAGCATGTCAGTGTTGATGCCAGTGGTAAAGTCGAGCTTGAGGACTGGGTCGAGGTACGTCACACCACAAACCCCTCTCTTCATGCTGTACTTAGACGCTTCGTTTGTAAATGCAGCTCAACGTCAAACTCAGGTCACAAACGTCCTCAATGTCCACGAAGGCTGGCAAGGTCACTGTTCAGGGGTCAAACGCTAACGTCAGCCATACAATCAACGAGGACGAGCGTCGAGAGTTTACGAACCACATCAATGGAGTATGGCTGTCTTCCTCAGTTATCTCGCGATCGTCATGCTTAGCTCATGTGTCAGATCATGGAAGGCGATCTCGATGTTGGGTCGCGTATCCCCATCCCCACCGAAACTATGCAGCTCTTCGACGAGTGCCGTGACGGCTTGATCCTTTGCAAACTGATCAACGACTCGGTGCCGGACACAATAGACATGCGTGTTCTCAACAAAGCGACGTCGCGCAAACCTCTCAACGCGTTCCAAATCACCGAAAACAACAACATCGTGATCACATCGGCTAAGGCCATCGGGTGCTCTGTCGTGAACATCGGGTCATCCGACATTGCGGAAGGCAGGGAGCATCTTATCTTAGGTTTGATCTGGCAGGTCATTCGCCGTGGTCTGCTCAGTCAAGTCGACATCAAGCTCCACCCCGAGTTGTACCGGTTATGCGAAGACGGCGAGACGGTGGATGATCTACTGAGACTGACACCGGACCAGATTCTGCTCCGATGGTTCAATTACCATCTCAAGCAAGCGGGGTGGAAGCGGAGGTGGGGACTAGCCATACCAACATGGTTGCAACTGCTCATGTATCGATATGCGCAGGGTGAACAACTTCAGCAAGGACGTTTCAGATGGAGAGAACTACACAGTCCTCCTGAACCAGCTAAAGTCAGACGAGTGCTCTCTCGCGCCGCTACAAACGCGCGACCTCCGCACGCGTGCGGAACAAGTGCGTGTCGCTATCGAATATCACTTCCCAGCTATCGCTCACACCGACGACAGGTTCTACAAAACGCAGCAAATATCGGCTGCCGCAAGTACCTAACGCCGGCGTCGCTGATCGCCGGCAACCCTCGTCTTAACCTCGCGTTCGTGGCCAATCTGTTCAACACACACCCTGGGCTCGCCCCGTTGGACGAGCAAGAGGCGAAGGATTACGGTGCTGTGGAGGACTTCGACGCCGAGGGCGAGCGGGAGGCGCGCGTGTTTACGCTCTGGCTCAACTCACTCGGCGTTGACCCTGCCGTGTTCAACTTGTTTGAGAATCTCAAGGACGGGCTGATCATCTTGCAGGCATTCGACCGTGTGCAGCCGGGGAGCGTGGTCTGGCGGCGCGTGTCAAAGCCCAAGGCGAGCGTGTCCGGCGCGCAAATGTTCGGGGAGAATGCTGGGGAGGAAGGGGAGGATATTGGCGTGACGCCCAACCAGAGCAAGCTCTCTCGCTTCAAGCAGGTCGAGAACACGAACTACGCCGTCGAGCTCGGGAAGAAGAGCGGGATGACTCTCGTCGGGATACAGGGTGCGGACATTGTCGACGGTTCCAAGACGCTCGTTCTCGGCCTGGTGTGGCAGCTGATGAGGTGTGTTCTTTCTTCCTCTGCGCACGGAGTGGCTTCTACATCGTTGCTTCTCCCCCCTATCGTGGCTGGTAGGCTGAATATCCATAAAACGCTCATGGCGCTCTCCAAGACGGGACAGGGCCGCCCAATCAACGATACCGAGATGCTGAAGTGGGCCAACACCACCGCGCAACGGCACAAGCCGAGTGTGAAGCCAATCCGGTCCTTCAAGGATCCGTCGATCACGACGGGCCTGTTCTTCCTCGATCTTCTCGACGCGATCCACCCGGGCATCGTCGACCCCACGCTCGTGCTCAACGTGAGTGAGAACGGGGAGTACGAGGACCGGCGACAAAATGGTAAGGCTCCCTCTTCCCTGATCGCTGTCAACGCAGTGACGCTCACATCGCTAATCCATCGCAGCAAAATTGGCTATCTCCATTGCTAGGAAGATGAATGCGCTTATATTCTTGGTCCCGGAAGACATCGTCGACGTTCGCCCGCGCTTGGTGCGTGCCATTCCAGATCTGCTAATCCTGTTACAGTTTGTTCGCACGACGCTGACTGATTGGTTGACGTGCGTATTTAGATCTTGACGTTCGTTGGAAGCATCATGAGCATCGCACAGTAGTGGTCCGTGCGTTCGTTTTTATCTTGATATAACTCTGTACTCGGGGACTCGAATGATCCATTTAGGCAGCGTGTATTATCCTGCCTGTCGTAGATATCGCCGTGGCTGTTGTAAGTCCAGGTCGTGTAGTGGTAGCGAGATAGCAGCTTAGTATAGCAACAATGAAGTGTACATCGAAGCTTAAGCCCTTAATTGCTGAGCCTCCGGATAATATAGATCCCCGCGGGCTGGACTGGAAGGGAGCGATATTATACAGAAACGATGTAAACCTGATTGTATATCCCTCAGCCATGCCAATGCCGTAGTAACATACTAAAGAAGGATGATGTCCAAACACAGTCCATGCATAGTGTAACACATGTTCAAGAGGAAGCTAGACGGGGATAATAAAAGAAGGGCCGACATAAGAACAGCGTATGGAGTGTATTAAAGAGTCTCTAAACGGTATGCAGGCAAGCAAAGGGGAAATATTCGTAGTGTCGCGTCGTGAGCGTGAAAATGTCTAATCCATGACAATGCAAGGTAGGATCGTGAGACCATGTCGCCACCCTCGTCTGTCGGCCCGTTGATGTGGCGCCAATGCCCCAACGAAATGTCCGGCGGCGAGCGATACCAAGATTCCGATCAATGAACGCCTTGCCTAAGTACGGCGTAGCCGGACAAGAACATGACGAGGATGGTTGCAAAGATACTGACGAAGGCGGGGTGCGTGACGTAGCTGCTAGAGGCTCCGTTACACCCCGGACAGTTCCAACCTAAGCGAGGACGGTGACATGTTAGTATAGCATTCATCGGGCGGACGGCATAGTGCGGTGCTGGACCTAGAATTTACGCACCGGATGCAATGGGAGTATAGCCCTGCGGGGAGTACAGCGCGAAGCGAAGACCGCTGTTCGCTTGGAGCAGCCCAGGCGCACGCGCAGCACCGGGCCCACGCTCGTCAGAGATCTCTAGGGTGTATGTTGCCTGCGCGAGTGGTGAGTTGGGGTTAGCTTGCTCGAACGCCCAGGCGTCCCACACGACACTCGTTGCCGTGCCGGGGATAATGCCGTCCGTGGGACCAACGGGGTATGTGATGCCGTTTTCGCAGATGGCAGAGACGGTGAGGTGTGCGGGTGTCGAAATGACATCGGTGAAGGACCAGGCGAAGGTGATGGGCTGGTTTGAGGCCAGCTTGAAGAAGGCCACGGTCGTCTGCGGCGGCTGGGTGACGGTGAGAGCGCCCGCAGGCGCCGATTGCGGGATGCTGACCGAGTTGTTGCTGCCAGCGGTGATGGTGATGGGGACGAGCACACTTCCGGAGGCCCGGAAGGAGGTTATGACGGACGGGGCGGCACTGCTGCTACCACTGGGGAGGACAGAGCCGGACAATGCGGAGCCCGAGGGCTGCTGCTGGTTTGTCTGCGGTGGTTGTGCAGCCATTTGGATTTTGGACTTGAGGAAGGGGTGAGGGCTGTAGGCGACAGCGAACGCAGCGACGAGCGAGGGCGGCGCAACGACGACGAAGGGGTCAAGAATCGCCGCGTGACCTGTGTGACAACAACGATGCTGGACAGGGCGTGGCCTGTCACGGTCGGTGACAACACGCTTCTCCCGAGCACCGCAGAATAAAAATGCATTTTCCCTGATATTTTCGGCCTCTGCTCAGACGTCGTCCCCGCCGTCGTCGCCACCGCCGTTCATGTTCGACGAGTCTGCCCCGCCCTCCCCCGACACCGCCCTTGTCCAGCTCGCTCCACTCGACCCGGAGTGGCAGCCCATCCTCCACGTATCCAACCAGATCGTGCTCTACAACCCGACGTCCCATGCTCTTACCATCCACAGCTCCAACCTGCCCCACCGCACACCTCGTCTGTGTCCGTACTGTTCGCGGCCGCTATCTGGGAGCGGCGAAGGCGGTGATGAACATGACATCGATGATGGCCTCCTGGAGTCCGACGATGCCGACAACGCGCGCCGCGCCGCCAACTACTTCCAGCTACTCCAGGTTGCGAACGAGACCGCGAGCAGGCCTGGTACTCCGCCCCCGGTAGCACACCCCGCGTACACCTCCGGCGGCAGAAGCTCTTTTCGACCAGAAAATATGGCAGAGGGCTACTTCAAAGCTTTCTTCCAGGAAGAGGCCCGCCTCGGCATGGGTGCGAACGGGAGTGTGTATCTTTGCCAGGTGCGTCTTCAGGGCCAGACATGCGGACGCTCGGTTCTTAGCTTTGATATAGCACGTGTTGAATGGAAATCCCCTCGGTCAATCCTTCCACTCATGATAGGGTACAGCTCCTTCCGGCTCACCTCCGTGTGCGTAGGTCACTTCGCAGTCAAGAAGATCGCGGTGGGTGAATCAAGCGCATATCTACTGCAAATCCTGCGCGAGGTTCGCTTGCTCGAGACGCTTCGTCACCCCAACATCGTCACCTATCACCACGCCTGGCTCGAGTCCGCACAGTTCTCCTCCTTCGGGCCCAAAGTTCCTACATTACAGTTAGGCTCCTTCTCTTCCGCTCCCGACCTCTTTCCTTTCCTCCTCACTTCCATCTCGGTGCAGACGCCATGGTGTACTGACACGTCTCCCGTAGTGTTCTCATGCAGTGGGCCGAGGCAGGCTCGCTTGACGACTATATTGACGCGCGCCTTGGCAGACCGACGCACCTTACGCACGTGCACCCGTCGTCCCCGTCCAGCGCGCCACAGACGCCCACAGCGGACACGCACTCACGCTCTGCTCGTATACGTGCGTTCAGAGCATTGCAACGTGCCGGTCCAGAAGAGCGCGAGCACATGCGTGCGGGTGCGCGCAGTGCAGGCTGGACTGCGGTGCACCTGCTCAGTGCTGAGGAAGTACGCGAGATCTTCTCGGACGTCGCCTCCGGGTTGGGCTTCTTGGTGCGTATGTTTCCTGCGCGATATAGGATATCACTGCAACCATGCTTAGCATGACCGATCCATCTTGCATCTTGACCTCAAACCTGGCAACGTGCTCCTCACGTTTGATGAGGGCAAGCTCATGTTCGTCCTTGCTGAGGTAGGACTTTGCACATTTGGCTGATTGCACACATGCTAGACCTCGCGCGATGTTGTCTGATTTTGGCACTTCGCGCGACATGATTCATGGATCGCTTGCGCGTTCCGGAAACACTGGCACGTACGTCCATTACTTTAGCATGTTGCGTGTTTCCTGTGGAAAATACCGACACGCTATTGCTAGTCTCGAGTATGCTGCCCCCGAGTCGCTCCCCGCCCCATTGACGGGAGCCCTCCACCAGATTGATTCCAAGGCAGACATGTGGTCTCTCGGCATGATCCTACATAAACTCCTCTTCTTTAGGTTGCCATATCGCTGGACTACTGACGGTGAGCGGTTTGACATACAAAATGGGACACAGACGCAGCTAGACCGCTTGGGTAAGGAGGTCCTTGGGTATCCAGGGTAAGTCGTGCACTTTCGTTCAGGCAATGTTATTTATTTGGGTTTACATTGCTACGGTGACTCCAAGTTTCAAGAGCACCGCCGAGCTGGAGACGCTCTTCTCGTCTCGCCGACTGCCCCGTGCATTCTTGTTACTGCTTGAAGGCCTTTTAAATGTCGCACCCGCCAGTCGCCCATCATGCGAGCGTGTGCTCTCAGCCATTCGGGACGGCAAGGTCTGCACATGTTTTTGCGCATATACATCATCCACCGATCTTCGTCCCTGTTCCCGCTGGATTCGAACTAACCGCATCTTGCCCGCTCGCAGCTTGACCCTCTCCCTAATACACGACCCTCCGTCTCTTCACTCATTCCTGTCCCGCGCCGCCCTTCTTCGTCTTCAGGCGCTCGAGATCCTCCCAGCGGTGTTGCCTCTGTTCGCGCAATCTTTCCTGCGCCGTCGACTTCAGAGACCGCGCCGGCGCCCGAGACCATGCGGTTCTCGGAGCCCGCCGCGCAGACAAAGTATGAGCGCGTAGCAGTGCCCGCATTGACGGACGGTCCTCCGACCACGCTTTCGTGGCTGCAGCGCTGGACCGGGATTTCTGGGTTCGGCTGGCCGTGGAAGTCGAATGGTCGAGGATTGGCCATTCACGCACTCAAATCGTCTATTCTTGCTGCGAAGGTGGGGTGCTGGCTTTTATTAGGACGGATCCCCAAAGACTGACAGTCGTAACACCCTCTCGAACTCAGGTCTTATCCATCCCTCATGATGCGTCGCCTCCGGTCGTCGCGCTGCTGCTCACGCTCGGTATCACTGATACTCTGAGTCGCGGCTTCCGTGCATCGGTGCTATTGGCGCTTGGGCACGTCGCCATTCTCAGGACGTGCGCGAGAGGCGGAGTCACGCCCTGATCGTTCTATCATTCACCTGCCATAGTATTCAAGAGCGGTTTCTCGCAACAAATGTTATGCATCTGAGGACTACGGACGTGCTTGACTGACGCCGTGGGGTGCGAGTCTGAAGAACATTCTTCTATGTACGCTGTATGCCACAAGCTGGTTTTTATGTAATTAATAGACGCATTGTTGTGTTGACTGTTTACTGCCACGTCCCGCGTGAAGGCAGTTGTCGTGTTAAACAGCCGGACAACGCCGCCGAACCGATTTCCTGAGATAAAGTGAACCAAAGGAAGGCGCCGGCGAGAGCGGGTGAGAGATGTAAAGGGTAGAAAAGGTATATTTCGTCGTGTGGTCAGCTGGCCCGGCGCAGCGCGTACTGTAACAAAAGCAAAGGAAAGTGACAGCGACGAAAGGCGTCGCGAGTGTCCGAATCGTAGGGAAAACGTTGGAGCAAGATGTCTACCTAACATAATCGGGAAGCTGTGTCCGGTTCGTGGCTGCGAGCAGGTGCTACAATAACACGTAAGTCGTGTGTGTCAAGGCAACGTATCGCCCCTCGTTCAAGAGGGGATTATTGTCTCTTCGCGACTCTTGAGGCCCCGACGCCAGAAGTGGTCTGCCTCGGGCACTAGGTGAGGGTCGTCTGTTTGCTATCTGCAGACATCCACAAAATCCTCGGTAGCCCAAAAATACGATATGGTGCGGATCCCTCAATAATACTTGCAGCGGTCTCGATCCGAGGGTCTCATATTGAGTGGGTAATAGTCCTTATAGCCGCCCCACCGCCGACGTTCAAAGATGTGCCCAGCGATATTGGGATTCTTTTTTCTTTCTTCAAGATCGATGTATGGCAGCCACAGCGCTGTCGACTCGTTCCAGGTTGGTCTGTAACGACGCCAGTGGCATGAAGATCCGAAGCTCGTCTGGAACAGGCTTCAGCAGCGATTCAGCGTGTGCGGTGATAGTGCCGTCTCACCCGCGTCGCCCTCGTCTTCTGCCCACCGTTGCAGAGCCAAGCGCAACGGGCCCAAGAGGGACCCTTCGACGTTGCGAATCGCGCTCGGGTCCCTTACGCCCGTCTATTCGCGAGGAGAGAACATCAGCGCGTCTCTTTCCCGCTTCACGATTTTGATGTACAGGAGTGCACCTTATTTTGGGTGTCGCGCAACAGCAGCACGTAGTAGAACGCGAGGCACTCGATAAGGCGTGTTGGCTCTGGGGACTCGAGGAATGACCTCGCGGTGAGCGCCGGCGCGAAAAGGTCGGGCGGGTCTGGGCGGAGGACGTGTGGGCCGATGGCCTGCAGCAGCACCGGCGATGCCAAGACGTTGGGCGAGGACGTGGACGAGGATGAGGCAGCCAGAGCATCGAGCACGGCGTCCTTGGTCAGGCCGATCGCGGCAGAGCGCATCTGGGGGAAGGCATCTCCTGCGGGAGCTAGAAGGTCAGCGAGGACATGCAGGCGGAGGGCGGGCGGCGAGGCCCGGAGGACAGCGCTGAGCAGACGGAAGACGACGTGTCGGGTAGGCGCATCCGGATGAGCACTGCAGAGAGGAGGGAGGATGGTCGTGAGGGGTATGGCGATATCGGAAGGAAGCTCGAGGTAGAGGCTAGAAGAGTGCGACTGCTGACTGGTTGGAGGAGTGGAGGGGCATATGGTGGCGAGCAGGAGCGCAAGGGATTCGTCCAGGGCGGTGTTTGATTGTAGAGACACTAGAACAGCCGGGAAAATGGAGGTCAGTAAGGCAAGGGACGGCTGCCCTGGAGTCGGTGTGTGGGCCAGAAGTATGAGCGTGGCAACGGTAGGGTGTGCTTGTAGCGTATCAAATGTTCGGCCAAGGACATTCGAGGCTTCCTATACTACGTGTGAGAGGGATCCAAGACAGATGTAACAAAGAATCTACCAGAGCAGAGTTGACTGCTGCTTCTCCCTCCTTCCAATCTTCACGCACCGCAGATCGGACGATGAACCGAGGATAGATGCTTTCGAACATTCGCTGGGCAATCGAGCTGCCGATCTTGTCTGCGCACACCTCGAGAGTATTATCCAGGAAGGACGTTAGCATCTCCTGCACGAGGAGCGACTGCATTCAGCGAGAATAGGAAGCGAGAGTCAACTAATAGACTGACGACACACCGGGAAGCCTCTTCCGCATCGTCTCTCGCGTTGGCTTTCACCCAGCCATCGACGATCGTTACCAAATTCGATGTCGCGGAGATCAGTAGCCTTCCTTGGGATATTGATGATTCAGCCGCTACGGTGGATATGAGCTGTTCGAGCTCGGGGAGGATTGGCCGGAGCGTCTGAGATGCTGACCGCCGGAGCTTCAGACGGGGTATGGCTAGAATGCATCACCAGATGTCACATACATCACTACGAGGAGAGCTATGGATCTCATTACCGGAGGCATATAGCGACAGCAGGCGCGCAAGCTGCAAGGGCAGCGGAAGTTGTGCCGCATCTCGACTTTCATCTTGTTCGAGGGCGAATGCCAAATGCTCGGATATCTCTTGAGCAGCGATGAGGACCTCTTTGGGACTCCCACATTCGCCTATCAAGGCTAACAAGTCTTCTGCACCGTCATGTGTGCAAGAAAGTAAGTGAGGCAGGACATCCAGAGGTTCCTTTGGAACGTCAGCGCAAAGTCGGACGTAAATGGCGCAGCACTGACCAGATCCGATTGAAGACTATCAGAAATAATAGAGGTATAGATGTCTTTGAGGCTGTATCGAGATCCGCTTTCAATTCCATTCGCAGCCGAGACGATGAGTGGAGTCAAGGCAGTGGATCGATCCTATGGGATAAGAAACGGCCGGCATAGGTGACAGGAAGTTGAGAGAATCGGACCGATACGTCGTACCTGTACACCTGCAAGTTCGGGCAACTGAACTATGAATCAGAAATAGGAGCGCCGGGCTTGCAGTACTCTTATCCTTACCATGTTTTGTTGATGGCGGCCAAGCTCAGACTGGACAAGTCCCTGTCGGTATGGCCGTGGTTATAATGAGGCTCCAAGTATGCGAACACTGGCGCCTGGAAATATGCCCAGGCTTTTTGGCATGAGACGCTGTCGCTGGACCTCGAGGTCAAGAGATAGTTATATGGGGAATTCCACTTAGTCTACTCCTATTAGCATACTGCCACTGTGCTACACGGTGTTGGTTCTTGTCAGTGGTCTGTTTTGGCAGACTCAGAAAATTAGCAACTCAGTGGTCCCGCTTTTTTTTTCGCCGGACGGGCTAGGCGGCCCAGGCGGCACCAGACATAGTCTCCTTGACTACGTACATTAGACCCGCTTTGGCAACTTCCGCCGCCAACTCCCTGCTCGACCACTCATCCTCAATACACTTCTATTCTGCCACATCTTCCAATGTAACAACCAACACGATGCCAGTGGTTTGTCTACATATGCTCAAACGATCAGTCAACAGATTTTGGTAGGCCATCGCAGATTGGATTAAGCTATGTTTTAGCGCTGTCACAGATAAGAAGCTCAACGGCTAAATCCCTCTTGGCAATGTTGGCAGGGATTGATTATTGAACTTCGGAAAAGGCTGTGATTACATACACTCCATCAGTGGCAGAGCCTCGTCTCGGACTTGCCATCATAAGTAAGGTCCGACTGTAGTGTCAACGAATCAAGCTCAATTTTGCTAATCATTACAGTATATTATACCATTCAAAGTTCCTGTACATTGACTCATTTATATGGCAATTTGGTTCGGTAAGGGCGTACTATATGCCGCTGTATGGTACATCGTGACATACATACCAAGTCGGTTTCGTTAAATTCTGGCGCCGTGCGAAGCTACCATGGCCTACTCCAAGCATTCGCCGCTTCTGAGCCGACACATGAAGACGCCAAGCTTATCCGAGGGTACGGCGTCCAGTATCCCCCCACGAGCCTGACTATATATAATACTTTAGCGAGGAATTTGGCATTCCACCCTCCTTTGCAGCCTTTAAATCTTCATGGCATTCGGCGCCGTAGAGGTGAGTACGGCGTACAATCTTCACTGCACTGAAACGAATGATCTACATGCATAGTCCAAGCTGGTGTCGATGTATTGCGAGACGCTTCTATATGGTAGGCCATCTTATTATTAAGGGCGTGTAACTGAAGACCTTATTGTGTTCATGATCAGGCATTCACAGTGTCTTGTTTTTTATCTCAGTATATGTTTTATGCAGAAGGGGTAGAGCGAAGACAGGATTGAACCAGGTGATGACGGGAGTGGCCATCATCATGTACATTCTTGCAACAATGGTGATGATCATCTTTCGATCGCAATGAGTTGTCTGTCCTCACTGTATTTCTCTTGTCAAACTAGCATACTGCATTGGACTTTACCCGTATCATTAAGGCCTTCATCGTCTTCAAGGATAAGCCAGGAGGTACAGCGGCTTACTACAACCGATCGTCAGACTTCACGAACCTCGTCAGGAGCACCGTATACATAGCACAAACACTATTAGGTGATGGATTCGTGGTTGGTTGTGTCACGCGTTCGCCTTTGGCGTGTCTCATGATCTGTTAAAAATCTAGCTGTATCGCTGTGTGATCGCGTGGGGACGCAACTATTGGATAATAGCGTTTCCGCTTCTCTGTCTTGCCGGTAGCACTGGTACGTATGGAATTTGATACACTATTACGCTACTAACATGCTATGAAGGTTGCGGCATCCGTATTCTGACTTGCTTCGCGAATACCAAGAACAGTTTAAAGCTCTTTGCGGACAATATACAGTTCTGGATCGAGGCTTTCTTTATTTTGACGCTATTGACAAATCTCATGGGCACTGGTATGGTTAGCTCATAGTAAGCGACCGTATATCCACGTACTGAAATCGGGAGAATAGGACTTACAGCTATTCGCATATGGAGGGTCAACAAGCTATCAATGACTGTCGGCGCTTCGAGCCTGGTTCCAGTTATGCTCGTCGTTATCGAATCTGGTGCCATCTATTCTGCTTCGTTGCTTGCTCTCCTCGCTGCTTATCTTGCCAAGTCATGGGCTCAGACCGTTCTGTTGGATGCTGTCCGTGACCTCATTTTTAACCCGGTGATTGCAAATCTGACCGCTGCGCCATACTAGATGTCTCCCATTGTGGTATGTACTGGTATGTAATGCGCGGGTGTACGAGACTCATTTGCAAACCAGGGAATTGTTTTCAGCCTGGTCATTGTTCGGCTTGGTCTGGGTCTTACATCGCCAGAAGGGAAAACGAAGTCATTGTGGAACATTACTTGTCAGACTGAGGCGACCGTGACACAGTCCCCCAATCGTAAGTCGAAAGAGGGAAGATCTGTCGATGGCCGTCACACGGTACAATTTCGAGGACAGCAGGACATTGTGACGGAATTACGGACCGTAGACACGATCGACTCCTCGCACGAAGATGAATCAATGCATTGGACACCGGTATGTTCCCCGTTGAGACTGCGCTCGTAAACAGGTCATGCTGAAGGGACTTTAGCCTGTGTAATCAATGATATCGGATGTCCTGGCGTCGCGTGCATGCCCAGCCGTGGCAAGTGGCCAGCTGCTGACAAGAAGCCATCTTATACCATCAATACTACAAGCTAGTACAGTAATGGTTCATGTTATACCTCTGTAGAGATAAAAACTTATTTAGGTCAATGTAAGTATGACATCTGAAAGCTCACAGGGACCGACCATGGTTCATGAGATTGGAGATTGTGCCCTAGACCAAATAAAGCAATGGAGCATCCGTGTCAACGAAGAGATTCGACGAAATCAATGCTGCTAAGTGTAGCATCTTCCCGCTTCCCACCCTGCTGTCGCCGCTCACCCCGCTGCCGCTCACGCCCACGTCCCATGCCAACTCCAGTACTCCCCTGGTGCCCCCTCCGTGTTGCAGACGCAGCATCTGCAGCGCCTCTGCGATCTTTCAGCGCAGCGGCAGAGGCTCGGCGACCGCGCCGTTTGCAATACCACAGGCACGGACGCACACACGCCTACAGGTCCAGCCCTAGTGCCTGAGTTGCCATCATGCCCCGCAAGCCGCCTGCTACGCCCCTGCGCACACCCCAGTGCATCCTCGTTCGCGTCTATTTTCGACACCGCCGCCATGGACCTTGCCCATGCCGCCACATGCATGAAGTTGCGCGACCCCGCCTCGGCTTATAAGCCCAGTCAGCAGCCGGTATTCGTACCTCTGCTGCCTGCTGTGCCGATGAGGCCCACTGTGTCTCCCATACTTTCTGTGTAGCCCAGGCTCGGGGCTTTCCCTAAACTCGGTGCGTCCTCTAGACTCACCTCATTAACAACTGTATAAGCTGTACGGGAGGGACAAACTGATACCTGTCGTTCCATTACCTTTTCTCCGGATGGAGGGCGGCTGGTGCCTGGTCCAAACGACGGCACCATATGGCTATGGCGGGTTTCCACCGGGGCTCTCCTGCAGGCTATGATGAGCTACAGGGTCCAAATCAATTTGATGTTGTACTCGCCAGATGAAAAGCTAATAACATCAGGTTCAGACGATAAAAATTGTATGAATCTGGGCTGCCACATCTGGTTTGCAAGTCGGTGTGTATTCTGGGCACTCGTAGTGCGTTAGGCAAGTCATATTATCTCCAGATGGTCTACATATCATGTCAAGAGCCGAGCACAATGGCGTTGGTGTCCGTGTCTGGTTGATGGTGGCCACAGGTTCATAAATGTACCTGTGGATGTGTTATTATTCACAATTATTGGCCCAGACTGATTGATTGTCCCATCGCAGAGCGGGTCCATAGTGCTTTGGAATTTTGGTTCAGCATCGTGCATGAAGCGATATTATCATTCCTGAGAGCCTGTTGCCTTTGCTATGGCACTGAAGAGGAGAATTTCAGTGTCTTTGACCACGGCTGGAGATATTATTGTTTGGAATGTACAAAGTCAGACAAAATAGAGGATAATTAGGTGTACATTTCACCTGCCCTTTCTGTCCGTTGATACGTCCTTTTATAAAACTTCTCACTAGAATCGGAACACCTGTCTATTTCCCGCTTCGTCACAGGTATTTTTCATTTTGTTTGGTCTGGAATATTCATACTGGGAAGCCAATTCAAGGACATGCCGGAGGAGTACCGAAGTATAGCCTTTATTTGGCCGCTAGGTCACTTCTGGCATCAGCCTCATATGACACCACCATCTGTTTGTGGGACGTGAATGTTGCCGAGTCGCTGCGCAAGGACTCTGCCATTGCACTTCTTGCTCTGTCCCTCTTGGGAACCTTGTTGCTACGCACTCTTATGAAATTACTGACGTCCGGAGAGTGTAGTCGAACAAGCTTGTGTGAACCCTAGGCAGTGGATTTCAAAAGACAACTTGGTGATAGCGATGTCCGCAGACAAGAAGTTTCCTGCACTATACTGGAGGCTAAAGTCGAACTCTGGGACCCGGACTGACACATCCAGGTGTGGAAGTCGCTAATCTATCCACACGCCTCAATTCTTCCCATTGGGGTTTCTCCATGGAACAACCTGGTCGCATCGATGATTCAAGAAGTTCAAGACTTAGCACCACATGGTCCTTTGGCCTGTTTGGCGCCATCTCAGATGAAAAAGTTTTTTACAGTCTAAGAGTCCTAGCCACTAGACAATCCGCTCAAAAGTTTCCCGGGCTGGGGATGGGACACAACTGTTGTGGGTATTGCTCGCGCCGTGATGCGCGTCTGGGACGTCTCACCTGCTCCTGAAGGCATCCCTTTCAGTGCATTATTTAATAATCACAGATCCGTTTTCATGGACTGCGACCTCTCCGACGGCTCCCCAGTTCTCCCCTCCCTTTGAGTACAATACTGCCACTGTCTGCTTATGACTCAGCGTTGCTTTGTAAACTTACATCGTGCGATTGTCGCTAAGGTCTGTACTGTAAGCCTTCAACACGATGCAAACGTTGTTTCAAATAGCGACGCCTGGAGGCTGCCATGGCACGAAAACGACGTGACTTTTTTTTTCCATAGTAGCTATACTGACAGAATATACGAGTGAAACCAGTGCGTATGCCGCGCGACGTGGGCAAGAGTGCTGAGCAATGCCTGGCTCCCATGATACTGGCATATGGGAAAGATCGAGGTGAGCTGCTGGTCGGTGGGTCACATAGGGAAGGTGGTGTAGGCCAGGATTGCGACTGCTGTACCAAACTGGTAATAAGGTGTTCGAGTCGAGGAACAGAGTGTGGTGGGGGAGCCAAAAATCAAATTATCTTAGGCACCGAGCGCATTGCCAATGTTACGAGGGCGGCAGCGCAGACGAAGGGAAATGTCCATGTGCAGGTCAAGGAGAGAAAATAACCCGCGGGGCGAAGTGGGTTGGAGAGCGAGATAAGTAGAACGGTGAGGGCACGATGTAGGAAGTGGAAGGGAGGAGGACGAGGAGGGCGTGACGCGAATGGATGCACGAAAATGAACCGTGCGGGGAGATATACAGTCAGAGACACATAATTTGGGCCTAATTACCGGCAGTGCATGGGATGATGGAAATCGGGTATGCGGCAGCAAGAAGCCGAAAACAAGTATGAATCAAGAGAAAGATACTAACGAACGACGACATAATATGAAAGCTGCGATAAAAAGTGCAAAGAGAACGACTTAAAGATGAGCCATGTGTGGTCGAGAGTGCGGAGACCTGCAGTGTCAGTCGGCTTTTTGACCTGTGGCCAGTGACGAAAATGGCTGGGGACGCTCCTGATGAGGTTCCCCACACAGTGAAAGCGACTCGCGGACCCAGCGGCGATGACCTCCTTCCCCCCTAATGCACAGGGAGAGTTGGCCATCACCACATCCGTGCCTGCCTAACTTACAGGCCCAGCGGCCGACGCCGTGCCAGCTGTGTCCGACGAAGCGCTTGTCATCCTAGCTCCCCGAGGAGGTGAGGCTGA
>QLPM01048052.1:0-31277 GCA_003314695.1 Albatrellus sp. MG142 | reverse complement strand
GGAAGAAGGGCAAAAGTAGTGCTAATTTAGCAGGGTTAGTCGGCGGTGACAGCGATAGTAGTGCTTTGACGCAGGAGAGTGGCGATGACAGTGCCGCTCCAACTCCTAAAGGTAGCATTGTCACAGGTACAGACGCAGGCACAGAATATGCCGACGACGACGACGCAGAAGTGGCAGCATCACCTGGTAAGTGCACTGATTTCTTCGTCGAAGTTAGGGCTGAGCAGGTATGAAGCTCCCTCAGTCGCCTCGAGGGGAACTCGTGGTAGGGGCGGTAAGGGGACAAAGAGAGGTGCATCAGGGCGAGGTCGAGGGGGAGGCACTCGAGGTGCTAAAAAGAGAAAGCGTTGAATATGCATCCGTTTAAGATGGTATACCCCGGTCATGCTCGTTCCAAATGATCGCGAAGGCAGTACATCGTTGAAGTTTTGTTCAACTATTACAGCACATCCGTCTGTAAGGTGATACTAAGGTCCATGGGCTATGCTACATGTCGACACCCATCTTGACAACCTCTTCCTCGGGTTTATCTAGTGCTCGGTTCTTGTTTCTTCTTTCGGCCATGAATGCTTGTATACGTCCCTTGAGCTCGGTATCTTACGTCGTCGATATCGTCAGGCAATAGTGATTAAAGGGGCAAGATCAAAGCCACTTACTGGGGATGACGTCTTCTATTGTCAGGGGCATGCGGTTGAAGGGATCCTTGGAATCTGAGAGTAAATGTGACTTGATAGTGGATCGGTCCACGATAGTACGTGATGTCGGGAGCATGACTGGATCTCGCATGACAGTGAACATCAAGGGGTCTGATAAAAATAAGCTATGTAGAACGAAACGGAAAAAACTTTTTCGCTCACCCAAAAACTCGTCCGGCACTTCTCCTAGTTCTTCCTCAGCTTCTATCGTTGCTTTGGCATCCTCAACCTTCACAACGAAACACCTAAGTTGCTCGATCTCGGTCGGCGACTTCAGAGAGTTCTTTGCGACAATGTCGGCCGCCTTTTCGAACAGCTCTTTCCTGTAACTCCGACCGTCTGCAGCAACAGCCTGGATAAAATCACTCTCTTCAGCCAAATTCAAGTAGACCTGCAAGACGTCACTGAGGAGCTGTCGTGGATTGAAATGATACTTCTCCTTGTTCTTGACATTGAGTTCTTGATACCTGGGGCCGACGAGAGCGTCAAGATTGTAGTCAAGCATGGCTGCGAGACGGTCCACAATCTCGGGCATCATGAAAGGCTGCTTAATCTCCGCAGTCAACATCTTCAACGTATCTACCGTCGATTTACCGAGCTGCGTATAGCCTGTTGCTTGACGTTCCAGACCTCGGAGGGTCTGCTCCTGCTCCCGACGATGTTGAGGTGACTGCGCTAACCATTCAGCTTGATTCTCCATTTCGAGCTGGATGTTGTGGATCCGAGTTAAGTCGCTAAGCGACTCATCCAGAAGATAGGTGAGGTCGTTAATCATCAAGTTTACGAAGCGAACGAACTTGTCCACGTTCCTGTACTCGACAGTCAGGAAGGTGTGACGGACCACGAAGCACCTTACGGACTTTGCCTCTTCCCGAAGTGCATTCCGGTGGACAGGATTGCTCCAAATTGCTTTGAGGAGATATGAAACATTTCGTCTGCGAATGACTTAATAAAGGTGTCTTGAATATGGTTGAGCGTGAAGGCTCACCGAGAATCTGGAAAGCTTGTCTAAAGATATTAATTGTACCACGAATGTGGCGGACTTACTAAATTTATCGTAGAACTGGGAGCTTGCACCTGTCTGCTCCACCTCTTTTCGAATCAGCCAAAACAAATAAGTGAGTCAGTCTCAACGTCTGCGCATAAACTTACCAATGTAGAATTGCATCAAGGCTGGAATGAGATGCTTAAGCGCCATTGGGTGTGTGTTCAAGGCAGGGCCCAGGAGACTAGCCCCATCATCGCGATATGTGATGCTCCCGAAGAACATAACCTGGAAAAGTGAGTGGTAGATACTTCGGCTCTAAGTTACGATAATCGCTTACTTCGACAATCTTCGCTCGCAGAAAGGGGTTCTTGATATACCATGTCGACGTTAAGAACGTAAGGACGAACATCATCAATTCGTCTCTGCCATTCAGCTCCAACCTCATAGGAGCATGACTACAGGAAAATAATCAACAGATACCGACACGATGGAACGTCTCCACTCACCGAACAACGAAAATATAGTATCCGATGACGTCCTCAAGAATGAACTCGGGGAGAACTCTGTAGTTCAGTGGCACCTCTTTGGGCAAAGGCAATCTGTAAGATTGTATTGAGCCAACTGGATCCACGCTGGAAAGGTATACAACAGCGATCTTACTCAATAATTGGTTGAGGATGAGCGTGTTTTGGATCGACATGACGAACGAGCCAAGTTGACAAGAAGGTTATGAAACCAATAGATCTCCAGAGCAGTTCGGGATCCAGCAACTGCGTCAAGGCGGCGGCTTGCATGGCCTCCAACTTTGCTAATTCATCCTGGATAAAAAAAGTTAGATAGGAAAAACCAAGTCAGACAGACCAAACGATAACCTTGATTTGCTTGATGGCCGCTTCCATACGCGCCCTAAATGGTGACTGCATGGGTGTCGATAAACAGCTGCACTTAAGGGTATGATGAAAAAGGCATACGCTAGTCCACGACTGGTCGCCAACTAGGACGGACAAGTGCCTTCGCCCATCCTCAAGCTGATGAATGTTATCATTAAAAGATTGGATCGTTTTCAAAACGCCGTAATGATTAGTGGCAAGGGACAGATAGAAGATGTCAGAAATGAAATTAGGAGGAGGAGCGCCTGCAAATGCGAATGAGTCAGGGCTATACAATGCAACGGATGATGTTACCTTCTGGTAGCTTGTTGTTGGTCTCCCATAACGTTGCTTCATCACTGGTAGCATTGACCCGCGTTTCGTCTTTCACATCAATGCGTGAGGAATGAGCGTAGAATAATGGATCAATACGATCGATCTATAGCGATGGAATCACAACAGAGGTCAGCAAGAAATATGAAAACACCTTACTTTGGCATAATTTGCATCCATGAAGGGCTCTGCGAACCGCAGCAGGACAACGTGTAGGTTTGTCATGAAACTGTCTGAAGCCACAGTATCATGTTCGACCTCAGAGCAAGAATGTGTCAATTACTGTATAGTAACAATGCATGCATGCATGCTCACCTGTATGCCAGCTCGTTTGATGTTTAGAGAGACTGCGATGGAAAAATATTGCAAGACCCGTTCGCGGGAATCCGGGCCAGCACGGATGAGAGTGTTAAAGATTTGAAAGAGAGCAGACTAAAGAGATAGCAATACAATGAGATGATGGAATCCACACGAATAGATCGCTTACCTGTAGGCTTTTTAACGTTCCCCGAAGGCTGTTCCGAGCAGATTCTACATCCACAGCAGGACGAGACTCGACTTCGGCGAAGTAGGTCTTCGCGATATACGGCTGAGGTAACAACAATGTCAGGAGCCGTGACAGAGCAAAAGACAGGCGCCTACCCATTCCCTTTGAAAAACATTCAACCGCAACAAGGGCCCCATCAGGGACTTGGTCTCGAAATCCGCAGCGCCTGCATCCATAGGTACCCAATCTTCCATACAAGTTATCATATACGCAATTGATTTGTGCGACACCAACGCCTCCAATCCTCCGATGACTCCGCGCCACTGCAAATCCGTCGCGGCGATCCCTTCGGGTCTGAAAAGACATTCATGATACAGTAAACCTCTGACAACGGGCCCAAGGACATCCTCCAGCTCATTATCAGGCGCAAATCGCTGCACCATGTCGAATAAGAAAGACTCGATATCACGCACAGTCAGGTCATTTGAAGAGGAAGAATTCCCATAGAGCGGGGAGGTAAATGAAGACGAAGATAAAAGAACTGATATTAATTCCTCGGCACCACTTGGCTCACTGATGGCATATGTCCCATTAAGTGCGTGATCCTACGAGCTACGCAGCACTAGACTCACCTTTCTGGATGAGGAAAAGCATCGGGACTCATGAGATCGATTCCGATGTAGCTGATGATTAAATGGCGGATTTTGGTCTCTAACTGGTAGGCCCTTCGAGTATCTGACGGTGCGTACCCCTGAGAGCTCATCAGGAAGTCAATAAACAGGTCGTATTATGGAACACTCAACCCTCTTAATCAAGCCATCCCTCGCTGCATTGCACCTCACCCAACATTGGGTTAAATACTTGAATGCAGTAAGCCTTTGGAGGTTGGGGGATAAAAATGGAAGATATTCTGTATCAATCCTAATACTACGAATTAGTCTACTAGACAGTCACAATGTTAGTGATAACTGACGACGGATGACGAGGATCAAGGTCAAGCCTCGCGATGACGACTCCCTCGAGCCGATCTTCGTTCAGACGGAGAGATTGACCTAGGAAGATTTCTGAATAATACCTGATGTCTTTACTCAGGGAATGACTCACTATGGTTGGAGAATAGTTCTTCCTCTGCATATGATTTGAGCCACACGAGGTCGTAGTCACTTTGCACAGCAGCATCACGCTAAATGCACACATAAACTTCAATTCATGAGTCTGATCATGGCCTCGTACATCGAGGGTAATCTTGAACACGTTTCCTATTGTTTCGCTCTCCCAAACATCGTAATTGAATTTGGGCCGTGCAGCGGGAGCCCTTTTCTTCAGCGGCACAGATGCGGGGGCGACAACTGGCTCGGGTATTTTGGCTATTGGGGCGGGGATCGGTTTAGGATTCGGTGGCGGAGGTGCAGAAGGCGTTGAAGAACTCTGCGGATTTGACGGTACAGAAGCCTGTAGTTTGGCAAGCCTTTTCATACGAATCTATTACCGGACGAGCACAGTTAGGCAAACTGAGGCTTGAGTAGTGAAAAAATTGAAATCGCACGCGGTCAGCATCCTCCATAGGGGTGTTTAGTGACTGCTCCTGAGACATATTGCGAAAATGATGAATGGATCTATTAGCAGGCAAAGGGTCGTCATAAGCCCTGGCCGCCCAAGTTACTGATATTCAGCAAGGCGCCTCTCGGTCCTTCAAATGCTGTCATCGTGTGAGTCTTTAATTATGTAAGCTCACCTTTCGACTACTTCCTCAGGCTGGCTTGAGGCTTCAAAGCTGCAGCGATATGATGTTTCTATCTGCATTTACATCGACTGCGCGTCTCATTTACACCTCTCCAGCACGGGTCTTCTCCTCCACATCACCCCTGCAGTTTCCTAAGCTCAAGACCCACTCGGGAACGAAGAAGCGTTGGAGGTCCTTACCCTCTGGTCTCTTCAAACGTGTGAGTTGTCATACAATTCCTTGTTCCTGAAATATCTTACTTATAATTTGTCGCGTTTCTTCCATGTCAGCCCCATGCAGGGCATCACCATCTAAATATGTCAAAGCGTCCAAAGAGGAAGAATAGGCTTGCGCAAACTGCGTACTCGAACGCGGCACAGACACCAAGGCTTAAGAAATTGATGCCATATGGTTGATCTCGTCTACTTTGTATGCTCTTATTATTGGGCAGAAGGATTTTGTACGTCATCCGATGAGCGACCTCCACTGCTCTTCTGATGTTGATATTGTGGCAGACCATCTGTATAATACCTCCCTCTATCCTTTGGAACGTGAATGAAATAGATTCAGCTACACGGTCAATTCGTTTTCTATTTCAGACAAAGTATGCAACAGACATCGATGCTTTCCACGTATATACTGTCCAGGATACTCGTTTTCGACTTCTAGAGCTTCGAATCTTCATCCACACTCACCTCGTCTTGAGCATTACTCTCAGCATGCTCTGAAACCTCAACCTTTCCACCGAAGAAAGCTCGAATATCTTGTTGCTTAGGGTCGTATGCTGCGCTCCCAACCCCCCCTTTCTGGCGCTTCTGGTGACTTAATGAGCAACATATAAATGACAAGAAAATACAAGGCATACAATATTGTTGAGATGCGTGTGTCTGTTCACAATGGTGACACGAACACTGAGAGGTAGGAGACTATTGTCCGCTATTTCAAGTTGTTCACCTTCCTTGCTCCCCTAGAGGGCTGCTTTTCAGCCCGTATAAATCATACGTTAGACATTGCAACGAGCCTCAGCGTCAATCGTCACTCTAGTCCATGCTGTGTTGAGATGTCCTCGGTAATCCCCTTGTGTCGTGCCAACTGTATCCCTCTTTAACAGCGCCGCGATGAGTTGACTGATGCACAAGCCATGACTGACGATGGCGACGTGCACTCCTTTCAGACCTTGTCTTGCTGCTGACCGCACGTGGGGTAGAACTAGCTCTTCTATAGCCTGATCGGCACGAACAGCAAGGTCCTTAATGCT
This sequence comes from Albatrellus sp. MG142, assembly GCA_003314695.1. Lineage (NCBI taxonomy): Eukaryota > Fungi > Basidiomycota > Agaricomycetes > Russulales > Albatrellaceae > Albatrellus > Albatrellus sp. MG142. The sequence continues at coordinate 24,924 of QLPM01048052.1, read as the reverse complement.
TTCCCCACCAGGAAATTTCTCCTCGTCATTATAAAGGACGGGAAATTTGCCTACAGCAATTTGTTCTTCGAGTGAAAGATTGGGCTCTCGGCGAAAATCCCACGGTTTGCCTTCGGCTATGCCGAAATGTTGTTCTCGCAGCAGTGGTGACGTTGTGAGAGGAGGTTTTGGATCTTTTTGTCCACTATGCAGGGCCTGGGCTGTGGTGAAAGCACGTTTCAAAGGTGATGCAAAAATCGCTGTTAAGTGGGTGTCTGTGAAGTATTCGGCTAGGGCCCGTGCTTGCTGTGAGACTTTGGATGAGCTCATGAACCAGCACCATAGCACCATTATACCGCTGACATTCATTCCTGCAGCAACACACACACACACACACATTCAGCCGTATAAAGAACGTATCGACTGCAACCAACGTTTCTTACCATGATTACTTAGTGGGGAATCTCTCCAACCTGCCCAAATCGAAAGCTACTGAGGACTCAGATCTAGCTCTTACAAATTAGAACGGGTAGAATACCAGGTTGTCTGTCGATTCTCCATGTCTGATCTGCGGACCGAATCAGTAAGATACATATATATATAATGATGGAACATGATCATAGCTCACAAAAGTGACTAACGCGGTGGGGAGGGACATTAATATTGACAAGGAGCAGAGGGGCAGACTAAGGGCCAAGACTCAGACGCGCCGCCTGGAGTCTGCCTTTGGCCACCCATTTCACACGTTGATTGTCAGTTCACCAAAGTGCTACAGTATGCTTTGACTCGGATACAGTATGTACGGTATCTGATCTGACACCATGCGGAAGTCTGGATCCCGGAGCCGGGGTCGGCCCGGATTGTGCTTACGAGGGTTCAACGCGCGTGTCCTCGGCAAAGCACTGGCTTAGTCAAGGTCACTTGCATCAAACGCGTCAGCGACAAGCCCGCCTGAAACGACCAGAATATTCAGGTCTAGGTCCCACCACTAATACTAGTACTTTTGTTGGTCAGAACGCGCGTCCTCGTCCTTATATACCACATTTGCCTTCCGCCGCTGCTTCAATCATTCCCTTCTTTCTCACCGCCCCGTAACGCGCAATGTCGGGTCCCCCCGCTTCAGAACGCGACCAGCAGCTGCTATCTATTGGCCACCAATGTTCAGCACCCTCATGCCTTTTGGTGGACTTTTTGCCCTTCAAATGCCAACATTGCTCGCAGTCGTTTTGCAATGAACACTTCCTTCCCGATTTTCATAAATGCAACAAGTATAATGAGTCCAGCCATAATCGTGTAGTGCCGTCTTGTAAGTCTCGCGTCCTTTGTATATGATCCTAAACCAGGCGCTCAGTTAGTCCTGTGCAGGCCCTCTTTGCAATGAGCCTGTCGCCATACCCCCTGGGGAAGATCCTAACGTCCGAATGGAGCGCCACATCACGGCGGATTGCACGGTCATGACCGGAAAGTCTCGCAAAGCGAAAGCAGCTCCTGTGTGTGCTAGAGGGAAGTGCGGGAAAGTACTGTTTGCCCCCATCACCTGTGATGTGAGTATTACAACGTGTGTGCCATGACAGCGTGCTCATACTCCACTTCGCAGAATTGCAAGCAACAGTTTTGTCCCGAGCACCGTTTTCCGAATACCCATATCTGCTTGTCACAATCTACTTCGCCGAGGCAACCGCCGTCCAAGACATCATTTACGCAGATCCAGGGTTTTGCCAACGCTGCATCACACACGTCCCCAGCTCGCGCAAGCACCGTGGCTACTATCAACCATTCAGTCAAATCTGCAGCCTTCTCATCTCAAGCATCCAGTTCAGCAGTTGCCTCTGCATCCAAAGCCTCAAGCATGCAATCTAACCCCCCTTCACTCATGAATCCGTTTTCAAAGACTGACCGGTAAGTCCACCCTCCGCCAGATGCCTTCGGTGATCCCTCATGACGCTGCAGTCTCTCATATGTCGTACAACCTTCTCACGACCAACCAACTGACGTAAATGCTTCATCCAACGATCATGGCGCAAACGCTCCTCCCTTACAATATTACCCCCCTACATTCTTTTCAAATCCTGTCATGAATTTCATGTCCTTTACGCCCCCATCTCTGTTCGCAACTTCTTGATATCCGTATCCTTACTTCATTAGACGGGCGAAGCAGGAGAGGGAGAGTCAGAGGAAGGCGATGCAAGCTAGAGCACAGAAAGGCGTAAGTACATGTATGTCATGTGCTCATGATGGCCTTCTGACTGATTACCCTTCAGTTGCTAAGTGAGGAGGAGAAGGTCTTACTGGCGTCCTTGGAAGCGGAACGTTCCCATGGCTTAGGTGACCGGGATAAGGAATGTCTGGTCATGTAGCTATAGCTTATTATACCTAGTATAGTTTCACGGTGCAGCCTATGTATAAATTTCCACTAGTACTCTAATCTCCTTCTCTGAGGTCTCATGTACTAGTAGATTTCACTGCATTGCCTTTACAGGAAGCCAGCCCAAACTAATTCATTTCAATGACTTCATTCATTCACTGATTATGTCATCAACGCAAACTGACATAACTCATCACAAGTGGACTTATGTTCGACATCCCAGCCGTACGCGCCGACAACATGTCTGACGCTGAGCAAGACACGTCTGTTCTTGGAAAGCGTGCCCGGCATGGGGGAAATGGTACAGTTGAAGATCATGGGGACCAGAGCATGGAAGACGGGCGTGCGTCGCAAGACCAGTCAATGGAAGATAGTGACGACGATGTGGGACCCATGCCTTTGCCAGATAACGGTGCTAATGGAGGGGTGAAAAAGAAACGGAAAGGTCCGTCATGAAGCTGGTCTCTCTGCCGCATTCTGAAGTTTTTTTTTTCAGTCCTGCCTCATGAACGACTGTACTTGGAACACCTTCCCAGCGCCGATCGCTACTGCAAAAGTTTCATGCACAGAGATGTAATCAACTTTTGCGTTGTCACAAAGTGAGTGCACGTTTCCTGAAACTAGTGCTCGCTCTTCCTGATGGGTTTCTCAGGACTGAGTTCGTTGTCACAACATCCATTGACGGCCACCTGAAGCTTTGGAAGAAGCAGGACACCGGTATTGAATTCGTTAAACATTACCGCGCTCATGTTGCACCCATAACTGGTGTTTCTGCAAGTGTGGATGGTCAGTTATTAGCAAGCATCTCGGAGGATTGTAATGCGAAGGTGTTTGATGTGGTCAACTTTGGTAAGATACATCGCCCTACACCATGCACTCGTCAAAGTTTTACGTAAAACATCACCCTAGACATGATCAATATGATAAAATTAGGTTACACGCCTCGTGCGTGCTGCTGGGTTCATCGCAGAGGTCAAGCCCAAGGCTTGCTTGCAGTGTGAGTGCTGTATGACACAGAATGAGTGCCCTAGGCTTAGCTATGTGACTTCTTGAGATCGGAACAGAATTCCGGGACAATTCGCCTTTATGATGCACGCGGCGATGGGGGCGTTCTGGAAACCATCACCAAACTGCACCGCTTCCCTGTTCACCTCATGATAGTCGGTAGTTCTATCTAGAACTTTGTTGTACGGCGATTGACGATTAACCTATGCCTCCAGTATAGTGACAGATACGACTGTGTCGTTTCGGCAGATGAGGGTGGGTTTGTTGAGTATTGGCAGCCAACAGATCCCTTTGAACTCCCAAGAAATGCTCATGGACTATGGTCGTTTAAGAGCCAGACAGATTTGTACGAATTTAAGAAGGTGTGTTGCGGTTTAGTGCGTGTCTGGTGCATATTTAGACTGAATTATACAAGTCAAAATCTGTCCCGACATGTATATCTTTGTCGCCGGACTCCAACTCATTCGTTACTTTCTCCCTCCCTGACCGACAAATCCGGATATTCTCGTTCTTGTCTGGTAAAATGACTCGTAAATATGATGAATCATTGGCTGCAATCCTGGAAATGCAACAAGCAGGAACAGCCATCTACAAGGTCGAGGACATGGAGTTTGGTAGACGGCTTGCTGTGGAAAAGGAACTGGAACTACCCGGTCCAGACGGGAAGATTCCTGCAGTATGGATCAACGCAGTCTGGGACGAGAGTGGTGCGTTCGTGCTTTATCCAACTCTTCTGGGAATCAAAGGTGAGTGCCATTGTGTCAGTCAGTGCTGTCCATTTGACGACATGTGGCAGTTGTCAACACTGTCACCAATCGTGTTGTTCGGCTATTGGGAAAGGATGAGACTGTGCGGTGGATGAATCTCAACCTATATCAGGGTGCCCCCGCAAAGAGAGGCCTCACAACTTTAGCTATGGCGGCATCCGCAAATCCCATACTGGCTGATAAAGGAACTAGAGATCCGACGCTTTTCTGTACCGGGTATAAGCGCCAGCGATTCTATATGTTTACACGTGAAGAACCTGAGTTCGTGATCTTCTTGATTTCAGCGAATCTTACATTGACTATTTGGCAGGGACAATAAGTCGGGTGACCGCGACATATTCAACGAACGACCGACGCGTGACGAACAGACCATTGCTGCTGCTACCCCAGTATCAAATTCCCTTGCTTCGTTGGCGTCGTCTGCGACCATTCACACGACGGAGGGTGATATTCACCTCAGATTATTCCCTCAGCAGGCACCCAAGGCCGTCGAGAATTTTATCGGACATTCGAAGAGTGGTTACTTCGATGGCATAATCTTCCACCGTGTCATTCCCAAGTTTATGATCCAGACTGGAGACCCTCTGGGTGATGGCACAGGAGGCACTAGCATATGGGGCAAGGACTTCGAAGACGAATTCTCCGATGATTTGAAACATGATCGGTACGTTATCGTCTCTTACTGCTCTTTCGCATGGAGCATCCTCTGAGCTATAGTTGTGCATCTAGGCCGTACACTGTCAGCATGGCGAATGCAGGTCCGAATACAAATGGGTCGCAATTTTTCATCACAACCACTGCAACGCCATGGCTGGACAAAAAACATACCGTTTTTGGACGTGTCTTGTCGGGATTAGAGACTGTTCACGCCATCGAAAATGCGAAGACGAACAAGCTAGACAAACCGTTCGAAGATATCAAGATCACTAATATCGACATTGAATAATGCTCTCGTTTGATATGCTCTGACTGCTGTACGGGCAGTCATAATGCCACCCGATGATGTATTTCTGTATGGTGCCTTACTACGAACGTCCCCTCTGCTTTCCATTTCGTTAGACGTGGCATGAACCGGGCTTCTATTCTCGTCGTGATTGCTTGCCGAGAAAGCTGAGAGTGCTCGAAGCCGAGTGTGCTGGGACAGGAAAACTTGATGACCGTGTGTCCTGTCACTCTGTCAACAGCAAGGACACACTCATAGACATCCAGGGTCGCTCCACTCAAGTATACTGTCTGGTCTGTAGACGACAGGACATACGCCACCGGGTACTCAAGCAGGATTGCCGCCAAAGGTATAATGTTAGCCTGTATGTGATCTGGCAGAGTTACCGATGTGGTACTTGCATGTATTCGATCACCGAGAGTCCTGAAATTTTCAGGAATCCCATCAGGGGGTCCAGAAAGCTGGGTTACGATGAGAGGTCACAGGTACTGTTGAATGAGCACGACTGAGGATGACACTTACGAGTTTCGGTGATGATGCCATCTGTACGAAGGAAGTGTACGCGGGGGAAGCATCCTTGGCAGGCGAGTCTGCTCCTCGAACGCTGCACAGATAGTGATATAGAAGATCCTTATTCGCGAAGAATGACTGGCCGGAAAGGGGATCATATAAGTGGACGAGCTGAGAGAACGCCGGCATGGCCTGTCCATCGGCATTACTGCCTAGTCAGTCTACTTCCAGAAACACTGTTGCTCACCAGTCTCAGTCTGCTAATCATTTCAGAGAATACACTGCCCGCGTCATTGAGAGCGAACGCGTCAAGGAGACAGGCCATCCTAGAATCCGAGCTTAGCACACAGGCGTGGAAGAGTTGGGATACACAGCGAACCGTATGGCTGAGGCAACCAACGCGAGATCATTGCAGAATAGCCTCAATTTCCGTGCAGGTATTTTGTGAAAAGAAGGCATGCGGTGGGCTTCTTGCTGTGCACGATCAGCTAGATCTTGCCATTGACGGACGATGTCTACTGGCGACATTTCTGTCGAGCACATGAGGCTTCAAAGGGCTCAAGTTACTATAGGGGTAGCTGAGTCTCCTTCGTAAACAATGACTGACGCCAGGGTACGAATCAGCACTCTGAAGAAGAATCGTCATTGGCCACTCGTCCTAACTTCAGACTCTACTGTAATATGTAATTTCAGGGGTTACTGAAAGAAGGTCTAGGTCGAGAATTTGCACCGATTACGGTCACGTTGCGATGTGACGTTGCTGCTGTCGATAGCATTATTCCAAACTTGTGCTGTCGATACCAAAATTCGCATCGGGAAATGAAGACAACTCCAACAGACACCTGGCCCTAGGTACATAAAGATTACCGGCCATGCATTCGTCCGACGAGCCCTGCTAGTATGTGACTAAAGTAACTAGTCACGTGTCGTACAGAAATTCAAGTGATAACATCCAATCCATATACGGAGACATATATTTCTTTATGAGAACTCGAAAACACTACGAATGGAATAAACTGCATGATAACGAAACGAAGTGCGACTGCAAGCTAAAGTGCTTGAAAGGCCAACGACGAACCACAGTAGAGACGCCGCTCCACTTTCCAAATGAAGCACGTCATTTCCAGACTTCTCTAAAAGCCTTTCCTCCTCCAATCCAAACACTTTTCACCAGGCCAAACAAGCTCATGAAAAGAGATGGCGAGGTAGGTGGCCCATTGGAGGGATAAAAGAACAAGTCGTTTGCGGCACGCATACCTTCTAACAGTGAACTTTCTTCTGCCAAGGAAGAAGAAAACAACCGTGCAACACCATGAAGCTGCATGCCATCGCAGACATCCTTGACAGCCTCCAAATGGCATGGACCAGGGAACAGTATAGAACGAGACGGTGAATTGGCGATGAGGTGAATAGTTGAATCGTCTAAAGAGAGGATGGTGGATATAAAGGAAAGCAGGGGAACGTGGATGCGTGAGTGTGGTTCATGTAGTATGGAAGTTGTAGCCGGATGGCTGCGGGAGCGGATGGGCAAGGATGTCTTGACTATCGCTGGGGATTGTAAGGGATCCTTCCTGTGAGTAAGTGGTCGGGGGATCTCGTGTCGACGTCGCTGGACCGACATCAAGTCCCAACGGCCGATACGCTCTATCTCCTGTTCCAAGACTGATTCACGGTCTTCGACACCGGCGTCGGCGGTCGGATCCCATACAGCATTATAATTTTCGCTAGGAGTGGATCTGGCCTGAGACCGTAGACTGGGGGAAGAGACGATGGTCTCCCACTCAAGATCATTGGTGAGTGTAGCGGTGCCGAGACTGGTGTCCCTTGATAGCGGCTCGCCGCCTGACGTGATGAAGTGAATAGGCCCTGACAATTCTGAAGACACCGAAGGACTTGGCGGTGCAGACGGAGGACTGGGAAATATATAGATGGAATAGTCTTCTAGTGTGGGAGATGACGCTTGATTGCTCTCATCTCTTGGCTGTGAAGTTTCTGAATGAGAGGACAAGTTTGATGATGGCCGGCTAGCGCGGCAGCGAAATCGAGTGTAATACTCCATGAGAAAATCAGGTAGGGGATTAGAATCTCGTTTGCGCAAGTAGCTTATAAAGTGTCAAAAGAGTAACGAGACTAGGGGAGAATTGCGCTGAGTCGCCGGCAGCGTTACCATGAACAATGAAGTTAGAGCACGAAAACGCCACAAGGCACATCGTAGTTGTGCTTAGCAGCCTTCCCTGAAACGGAGTACAGTCGAACCTCTCATATCCCATACCTTTAATAACCCATAACCCCTCATATCATAGCCTTAACAGTCCACTAACTTGGTGGGCAGGGATTTTCACAGTAAAGTCCATAAGTCTTCAATAACCCATAACCCATAGGTTTACCTACTATATTAGACTTAGTCCCTTATGTGGTGCGTCACGGTACTAGCTTAATGAGCTATTTAACAATTTTACCATTGTTCCATGGCTTCAAAATCTCTCAATATTCTTAAGAAAGGTCTTGCAAAATTTTCAAAAAAGATTAAGAACCACAAAGATGAATTTAACATGAAGCTATTGAAGAAATATCAACGATAACTGTACGACACCCGCACGCGCAGTGCGCTTGTCTTGGGCAAGAACAGCCTTACAAGGGCAATCGCGTGAGGGAAGTACAGGGGAAAAAGCTACTTTATATCACTGACACTAACAACCTTGCAGCTGCGCTCGCTCGCGTAAGCTCGCAGTCCCAACGGCGCCCCAATTTCCAAAATTTCAACAGCTATCTTGTTGGTAAATACATAGATGACTCGAATGACCCCATTGCACACAAGATAAAAGCACTTTTGAGATCTTTCAACATGCAACTCCACCTCGGCAAGACCAGGAGCATGAAAAACACTGTTTTCTGACTTTTTCCAGAGGGCATAAATTCAGTCTACATTGCTGTTGCTGCGTAGTTTAGTTACAAATACATGGTCCAGAATTTTTTTTGTGACTTTTCAAATATTTTATTAAGCATACCTCCCACCCATGATAACCCACACCCGCCATCCACTGTAGGTATGGGTTATGAGAGGTTTGACTGTACTGTAGACGCAAATCAACCATTGTGTCCATGATCCTTATCTACCGGAACCTTAATATTCTCATTTGAAGACCACGGACAAGATACAGTATACATTCCTGTCACCACAATTAAGCAGTAACGTCAACTTATTTCAGTAAGGTGGCCCAACCCATGCTTCTGCAGTAAATTTATATAATCAATGTAGTGTACGGTACATCACGACATATACACTCAAGGCGGATTCAATAACGCCTTTGGCGTGTGAAGGAATCGCAGCCTATACAGTAGTATTCCAAGCGTTCCAGAGCCGCTTCCGATAAATCTGAAAGCCTTTTTACAATCGTGGGACCAGGGTTGAACAGCACTGCAGTTTATTCGCTGTAGCTTCTTCAACTTTAGAGCCAGTTACAGTATCATACAAACTAGATGGGTACGATGTTCCATTGTTTGTATTCCCATTTAATAGTTGAGGTATAAAACCGTCGGCTAGTAACCGACTGAAGGACCCGAAAGGTGGTGTTGGAACAAGAGTTGAACAATACTCCGGCCGATCAGTCACGCTGGTCACAAACGGCTGGATTACAAGTCCAACGGCACATGAACTTTCGTATATGTTCCTGGCGTCGGAAATTGTCCACCATGCCGACAGCCGAAGCCACACCCATGTCCAACAGATCTAGGACTTTAGTATTGAAGTCGTCTCTGCACTTTAACTACTCTCGGAAAATCACAGTTGGCTTAGTGGTGTGTAAACCTGGGCCGTCCGTTTCTATTTGTAAGAGTAGAGCAATTAGATCTGGGCCTTCAATGCTCCAGTGAGCAGCAGATGTCGCGTTTTTGCTAAGTTATTTATTCCTACTGCAATTAACAGATCTTTTTAAAAATGCAAAGCACTGTTTGATACATTGCATATAGTTTTCTTGAATATTTTTAAGACAATCCTACGAGTGTGGGACTCAAAAGAGTTATGGACAATTGTTCACCTCTTGCCCCATGTTCATATCTGGTCCCACGATAGTATCCGAGGATAGAGCGTCTATACCTCCATGAGCTTTACTATATAATTCTGTCACTTTGGCGAGCAATGTGACATTTCACCCTTCTCTGCAGCCTTGGAAATCATGGCATTCGAAGATGACGAGGTGAGCTCAGCGTACGATTCTCCCAATTGTGCCGAAGTGAAGTTCCTGCGCGGATAGTCCAAGCTTGTGTCGATTTTCTGTCAGACGCTTCTATATGGTTGGCCATCCTTACAATTAACGGCGTAGAGATCTGAGGACCTCATCGTGCTTCTGATCAGGCATCTATACCGTATTGTTCGTCATCTCTGTGTATGCGCTATGCAGACAGGGTAAAACGAAGAAACATATGAACAAGGTGATGATGGGAGTGGCCATCAGCATGTTCATCTGTGCAACAATGGTGATGATCATATTCCAATCACAAGGAGTTGCTAATTTTTTCCTAACTGCATTTTCTTACCGAATCAGCATATTGGGTTGGATTTTGCTCGCATCATTAATGCCTTCGTCATCTACAAGAACGAGCCTGGAGGACCCTCGGCTTACTTAGATCGACTGTCAAATTTCACAAACATTCTCGGGAGCGCGTTCTATATAGTACAAACACTGATAGGTGATGGATTCGTCGTAAGTTGCGTTATGTGTTCTCTATTGGTGTGTCATGTTCAGTGCAACATCTAGCTATATCGCTGTGCGATCGTGTGGGGGCGTAACTATTGGATAATAGCATTTCCACTTCTCTGCCTTGCCGGTAGCACAGGTATGTGTGGAGCTCGATATAATACCGTTTTTACTAACATGCTATAAAGCGTGTGGCGTCGGTGTTTTGATTTCCTTTACGAAACCCAGCCAGCCTGGGGACTCTGGAGTAGACTTACAGCCACCGGCGGTGGCCTTCTTCACTTTGACATTAGTGACGAATCTAATGGGCACCGGTATGGTCCGCTATTGACAAGCGACTGTATTTCTGTACTGAAATCTGGAATACAGGACTCATAGCTATTCGCATATGGAGTGTCAACAAGCTATCGATGCGAGTCGGCGCTGCGAGCCTGATGCCAGTTATGCTTGTCATTATTGAGTCTGGTGCCATCTATTCTGCTTCGTTGATTTCTCTCCTTGCCACATATCTTGCACAGTCCTGGGTGCAGAACATTCTGGTGGATTCTGTCCGTGAAATCATTTTTATCACTGGTTATAATATATCTGACCGCTGCGCCATACCAGATTTCTCCTATTGTGGTATGTATTGAGATGTGACGCTCGGGAGTACGTGACTCATCCGCAAAAACCAGGGAATTGTCTTCAGCCTAGTAATTGTTCGGGTTGGTCTGGGCCTTACATCACCGGAAGGGAAAACGAAGTCATTTCGGGACATTTCCCATCCCGTTGAAACCAACATGATATTGTCCTCCAACCGCAAGTCAAAAGAGGATAGACCTGCCGAGAGTCATCATATGGTGCATTTTCAAGAACAGGAGGGTGTTATTGCGGAACTACAGACCGTCGGCACGGTCGACTCTTTGCACGGAGGCACATCAATGCCTTGGACGCCGGTATGCTCTCTGTTCAGACTGCACTCCTCATAAACTTGTCATGCTCAAGGGACGTTAGCCTGTGTAATCAGTTATATCGGAGGATCGAGCGCCACATGGATACCATAGCCGTTGCAAATGACCAATGCCTGAGAAGAAGAGTCTATACTGTTAGGTCATGACATGTATTTCTGTCTATGAGAAAATAATCTTTTGGTTATCATAAGACTGACACTCGCTAAAGCTCGCATGGACCGGTCGTGGCACATCGAATCGGAGATGGTGCGGATTAATTAATCTCTGAAGCACAAGAAGTTCCAAAGCACCCAACGATGGAGTACGGCAATGCTACTCAGTGTAAGCCCAAAGTTATTCGGACCTGTCATAAAGGAGACTGGATCAATCAATTTCACGATATATCATGGTGATGGCTAAAACTTCGTTTCTGTCCACGCCCACATTACTCTTGGACGAACGAGGATCACCGAACTTGTAATCAACTCAAGATTCCGCGCATACTCCTTTGGAAAAGCTTTCGGATACCGGTAGTAAAGATCAAGCCATCGGAGACGCCGAACCAGCATAGGACCTACCGTATTTCCGCGTGAAGCCTTGTATATTGGAATTGCACTTCCAGTCTGGACACTACTCATAGGACACACCGAAGAGCGTAACTCATTTTAAACGTTAGCAAAGACCAGTAGTATCAGCTTGGTGCGAGCATTCGAACGATACGATCCCGCTTCCGGAAAGTCGTTAGAGAACCGTTGTCTCATGCAAGCAAAGCCATGGTCCGACGCCAAGCTACACGCTGCGTTCGAAGTCCATTGAGAACACATATATGTTCTCTTGCAATCTTTGCAGGAGACGACTTCAAAATAACATTTGTTTGTGCAGCAGAGGGCGCAACAGAGGCGACCCACACTAGAGTTGGACTAGCCTCAAGTGACAGCACTTGCAGCCGTACACGAACTTCTATAATGAAAGATCTGATGGCATCTGAACCCTGTGAATGACAGATTCAATGCCAAGCCGGCCAATCAACTGCATGCACGAGGTGCGACTATATAGATACTGTGATATTAAAACTCGGCTTATCATCAGTTCGCGGAGCGTCCTTTGGCACCTGTCAAGGTCCAGGAGGGTTTGGCCAATCAGTGGGATTGTTCGAGGCGGGAGCGAAACATGGCGCCAGGTCTCTATCCTTCGAGCGGACATTAGCAGAAGCATAGATGCATCGCCTTCCTTTGTTTGCGGTGAGACCTCTCCAATGATATGATCCATCGCCTCATATAGATGGGATCTGCCCTGGCGGGGCCTGGCCCTGTCATCTTCATCGTGCAAAAGTTGGACCGGTCAGCGTAAGGAGCAGGAACAAGCCCACGAGTGAACGACTCGGAGTGTTGATGCGTGTCTACTTTGCTTCTAGGGGACTACATATATGGGGAACAGGTGCCAGAAGTTTCGATCAGCACTAGTGCACGTCCAGTTTCTGGACCACGACATCTCTGAGTGGGGTCTGTTGGAACGCAATGAAAAATTGGAATTGATGTTCTCTACGACTTGCTCTGAAGCCATCTTCATGTGCTGTCATAAGGGGGGGGAGGGATAAAGGAGGGGAGGAAGTTAGTGAGGAATATTAATATGTGCGACTGGAACGGCCGATGATCTTCGGTGGCCTCATTTGAAATACTCAAGTACGCGGTGCCCGGTAATATCGTTCAGAAGAGTTACCGTTACTCTGATGGGACAAGGCCATTGGACAGCATTTGTGCTGCCCGGTTATCAGAACAACTCTCTAGTGCTGGAAGGTCGGCAGCAGGGACCATGCCTGGTTGCCACGTCACCCATCACCTATTTGGTTGGTTGGGGGGGTTCATAATCGTGGGCAGCGACCTGCAGTTTATCATGCACTGTAATATCTTCACATCTGGTCCGTCGCTTCGACTTCACCCATCTCGCTGGACGAGAATTGTTTTATCTTCTTCACACCGTAGGCGGAACGAACAGATAATACTGTTCACGAGACCACGAGATGTCTGTGAACCTCAATGCTACCCTTATTAGAGGTATGCAGAATCTAAGTTTCATATTTTATCGCGTCACCATTCACTTATGCTGGCCATGTAGCCGAGCTGGATGCCAACTTTGTGAAACCGTCATTAGCACTCACTGTATGGCTCTTCTTTCAGATTGCAGGTGGCCAAGTGCTATTGCCCATACTCCTCACTATCCTTGCATTCGCCAAGACAGTCCACAGGGACATCACTCTACTGAACCTGTGCATGACTTTTATTCTGACTGGAACGGCTTCTTGTCTCTTGTGAGTGCTAACTCTCTTGGTGTGGCCAATCCGGATAATCGTGCAACAACCAGATTTTACGCTGGTCAGAGCACTGGGCCAGAACCTAGTAAGCCGCTGTGCATCTTGCAGGCATCTCTCATCATGTCATGTCCGCCAATGTGTGCATCTTTCAAATTTTATAGAATATTCTTTGCACGAAACTGAAGTAGCAATCATCACAGGTGGTCTATTGCGCTTTTCTGCTTGATCCTACATACTTGGCATGCCTTAGACCTAAGTCCAACAAAGCGTCTTTGGGGATCCGATTGGAAATTTGTGGTATGGTCCCTAAATATACTTTTCGGTGCATAACTTGACGAATTTGAATGTGCAGATGATTATCGCACCGTATTTCGCGCTCGTCGCGTTCATAATCCCTGTAGCAATTGTAAGTACCTGCATTATCCTCTCGCTCCAGCAGAATTATACTCACCCTTGTGACCTTAACAGCTGTCCATACAACAGCCTCAAAAGGTGGATCGATACCGCAGAGTCCTATATTGCTCTTTTGATTACGATCCCGTGTGAGTATCACAGTCTTCGCTCAAAGGGTTTGCCTTTGAGAGTTTCTGTGTAGTGCCATTACTGTGGCGGCCATTACCACCGTCATCTGCCTTGTGGCAATGTGCTTCGCAGCTCACTTGGTCGTCAGGCTATACAGATCTTGGCGTATCCTACGGCGAGCAAGCCACCCCTCAGGCTTGAGGATTAATTGGCTCATTCGCCTGGTGATTTTCTTGGGATACGTCCTAGTCGGTATCGGGTATGTATGCTTACTCTTGTACGATGAAAATTGTCCGTAACTCTTAATTGCAGCTTCAGTTTCTGGACTATCTTCAGCGGGTCTGCGGATTCCACTGCTCGAGACCTGTACATCGCAACTCGTGAGCTCTGCCTTTGATTTATAGCCGAAAACATCGACTAACTGTTGACATCTAGTTGCCATGGCGGTTTGGCTCGTGTTCGGCACGCAGAGTGATATTCTGAGAGCATGGTGTTTCTGGATTCGTAAAGACAGTTACACCGATGCGAAGATATCCACCGGCGAACCGGCTAGGAAAGGTGGAAAGGATATCCCAAAGGGCTGAAATAGTACACTACTACTAGTATGTCCTTTGGCGGAATGGGTGAACGACAACTCTTGACAGCCTTGACATCCGTTATTTTTCTATATCAGATAAGCTTGTCTCATGCTTATTGACCTCAGTTATGATGTCGCTCTAGAGCGTAAATATATTATGGGGCTATAACATGAAAGTAATTCGACTGAGCCAATCGAGCCACGCTATGATGCCGCTGCATGCCGCATAGCCTGGTAAGTCATAGTTTAGTGAAAGCTTCTTCCATGGCGAGTCAATTGCAAAGTGCAATGATGTAGGTTATGACGAATACTGAGACCAAAACATTGAAGCTGCCAATCACATACAGTGTGCTCATGCTCCCTTGGCGGCATACTTCATCTGTTCTAATCCTCTGATACTTTCTTCTCCTTGCACAATCCATCTGTGAACAGTGTGGTGGAGCATGACTATGGCCACCGTGAAGCTCCACCACACTACATCAACAAGTGTGCACCTCAGTATGGAGAACAACGGAGCCAGAGCCGCCAGCATGAATGTGATGGGGTACGGAATGATTTTGATACCGCTCAACTGAGGGTGATTGGGTGACAAAATTAGGAGCAGATTTAGATGTATTATGATGTGGAGGAAGGTGAATGCAGTCGTAAACGGGATAGCATCAGTTCTTGCCGTGGCGGCGAAAGCAGAAAACGGAGACTCCTTTGTTGGACTGCAAAGATATAATATCTGGCTGCACAGGCTTCAGACATCATGCTGGCTAAATATTATCTGGAACACGCTCACAGGATACATGATAGACAGAGCACTGCACGTAGAACAAACAGATATTGTGCATTTGACGCGTTATTTTGCTTTCGAAGACTATGGATCAGCTCTTCTTGTTCTACATGTCGCAGACGGTGAATAGGTCTTTTCTCGTGAAAAGGGCGGAGCAAGTGGGATACCTTGTTCATCCATAATGACAGGTTCTTCAGATAAATCTGAGTCTCCAGCGAATGCGAATGGGACCCTTTGTCTTAGAGAGGCCATTGGGAAGTTCAACATTTAAGCTATAAAACACCCCCCGATATAGTCTCGTTTGGCAAGCAGTCACAACACGGCCAGTGAGAACAGAGTATGGACTGTTGATTGATTATAAGGAGGCAGGCATCCAGTGAGCATGGCAAGGGGGACTGTTCGATTATATGGAGACCTCGGACCGGATGCGCCGCGGAGCCTTCGATCACATGGGTGGTCCTGCATCTCTTGAAATCAATGTCATCGATTTATTTCTTGCAACATCTCAAATCAATAACTTTGCTTCTACTTCTCTCTGTGGTTGTTTCGTGTCTCACAAGTCATAGCGTCTGTAAGTTGGAAGTGACCATTTCTCAAGGTTTCTTAGTTAACACATTACAGGTTCAAGTTGTAGACCTGCCAGTTCTTTGCACTGCTGAGACTAAGGTCAGGCGGTATAAATACGTCTACACGCCCAAATATACTATCTGGCAATGTTTTCAACTATTGCCCAATCCATAGAAGACGGTCAATTCGACGATCTCCCCGAAAATAGCAGTACGCAAGCACAGCCCGCTGTGCGAGATAGCTACAACTACATAGACGATCCTATCCGCGAGTGGTCGAGTGAAACTTCCGAAGAAGACGAAGAGG
This sequence comes from Albatrellus sp. MG142, assembly GCA_003314695.1. Classification (NCBI taxonomy): domain Eukaryota; kingdom Fungi; phylum Basidiomycota; class Agaricomycetes; order Russulales; family Albatrellaceae; genus Albatrellus; species Albatrellus sp. MG142. The sequence continues at coordinate 8,668 of QLPM01048052.1, read as the reverse complement.
CTCTGGACGAGTACAATAGAGCTGAGGATGAAGACTGGGAGATAACAGAGCGAGGTAATGAACCCCAGCCTATCATTGCACATACAGATCTGACGCTGGCCAAGATTTCACGAAGCAATATAATCGCCTCAAGCAGCATCTCGCAGTTCAGTCCGGCAATGCCCAAGGAGTGGTCTCTGCCATAAGGCAAAACGCCGCCGTTGTATCATTGCCAGCCGTCAATAGACCGCGTACTGCGGCGGGTGCTTTTGCACAGAAGGACAAGACCACAGATCAGCTGGCTGCTCTGTCAAAGTTCTCATCAAGGCTCGCAAAAATCAACTTGCCCTACCATATGGGTGCAGGCGTAAACAGGAAGGGACCAAGCTCCTATGCAAACATGAAGGACAAATCAGACAGAGCTACCAGTGAGCAAGTGCTAGATCCCCGAACACGTATCATTCTATTCAAAATGATAGGCCGAGGCCTAATTCACGAGATCAACGGCTGTATTAGCACCGGGAAAGAGGTTAGAATTCGTCGAAGTATCATGCAGCACTCATAACTCAACCTCGCCACACAGGCTAATGTGTATCACGCGCTGACACCCTTATCTTCACACCTGGCGCTTAAAATCTACAAGACCTCTATCCTGATATTCAAGGACCGGGATCGCTATGTTACTGGCGAGTTCCGCTTTAGACGGGGCTACAGCCGGCGTAATCCTCGGAAGATGGTCCGATTATGGGCGGAAAAGGAGATGCGGAATCTCAAGCGGCTCGTAATGGCCGGTATCCCCTGTCCAGAACCTGTTGAAGTCCGAGAGAACGTGCTTGTTATGAGTTTCCTTGGAGACAAAGATGGGTGGTACGTACGGCTGTCCCTTTTGGTTTTAGAAATCCGGTATAACCGCTCTGTGCAGCGCGTCTCCGCGGCTGAAGGATGCCGAAATCGACAAGGCTGATTATGCAATATTGTATGAAGAACTGATTCTCAATGTCCGCACGCTGTTCTACCAGTGCAAACTCGTGCACGCCGACCTCTCAGAATACAACATCCTATACCACAAAAAAAATCTATACTTAATTGATGTCTCTCAAAGTGTGGAGCACGACCACCCCGCTGCTTTTGACTTCCTTCGAAGTGACATAAAAAACGTCGAAGACTTCTTTTCCAAAATGGGGGTGCAGTGCCTTGGCCTTCGCCGTTGTTTTGAATTCGTCACAAGAGAGAATCTAGAAGGCTCAGGGTCAGAGAGCCCTCAGGATATCCTGCGACGCTGGTTGAAGGAGGACCCATCTCAGGAAGATGAAGATGTCAATTGCAATGCGGACGTAATCGGGCCGCCCAATACGGCAGCACATGAGGATTCTGTGTTCTTGCGGTCCTACATTCCTCGCTCACTCAATGAAGTTTATGATCCGGAACGGGATATTGATGCTGTCAAAAGAGGAGAGGGGATGAAGCTGATCTATGCCGATACCATAGGTCTAGTCGAATATCCCGGCGACGAAAAAAAAGTGGATCGGGTTCGCTTCGACAGTGTCCCTGATACTGACGATGAAGCATGCGAAGACGCAAACACCGGCACGGAGGACAATGGAGAGGACGGAATCAAGGGTGATGAGAGGCAGCCAAGGGGACATCGACATGAGGATCGCGAGGCGAGGAAGGTGTGCTCACTACAATGTTTGTCTGTTTCTCTACTGAAGCATGGGTTTGTGCCTGCTTCCAGGAACGCAAGAAGGCCGTTAGGGAGGAGCAGAGGGAGAGACGAAAGCAAAAGATGCCAAAAGCAGAGAAAAAGAAGAGAATGAAAACATCACGATGATGACAATGGCAGCTTCGGAGAACACTGTCTTCATTATTTTGGGCTCAAGGAATCACGAAGATATCTACTTTTGAAATGAAGCAGGTTCTAACAGCTATTGCGAGTTAATTAAGCATCTGTAATGCATCCATGGCTGGCATCCTCAACGGTCTTAATGTACTTAAACAGCGTTCCCTGCCGTGCTTTCAGCGGGGGCGCCTTCCACGCTTGCCGACGCCGCTCCAACTCTGACACAGAAACTTGCAGCTCGATAGAGTTCTTGACCGCGTCGACGGAGATAATGTCACCGTCTTGAACAAGGGCTATCGGCCCACCGACCTGCGCTTCTGGCACGACATGACCAATCACGAAGCCATGAGAACTGAGAAGGGCAATTAGCTTCTGCGAATTGTTGATAATGCGAGAGAAGAACCCTTACCCCCCGCTGAATCTTCCATCCGTCAGACATGCTACGTCCTGGCCGAGGCCTGCGCCCATGATAAGGCTTGTGGGCTTCAGCATTTCAGGCATTCCTATTTACGATTAAATTGGCAGAGCCCTTCACAACCCCGAGGTAGTGAACTGGGGTACGTACCAGGTCCACCCTTCGGTCCGAGATACCTTAGCACGACAACGGTCTTCTCACCCTTCTTGATGGAACCACTTTCGACAGAACGTACGAAGTCGTCCTCCGTATCAAACGCACGCGCCTTGCCAACGAAACCAAGTCCCTCTTTTCCGGTAATCTTCGCCACGGCACCTCCTGGAGCAAGATTACCTTTTAGGATACTATGCGCTGTTCAGACTTATTGTTGTCAGCACAAAGAAAGAGCAACTGACCGTATATGACCCGTTTCCTTAATTGGCTTATCAAGAGGGCGTATAACGTCTTGGTTCCAAGCCAGTTCACCATGCTTATGTGTCCACCGTGTGAGATTCTCGCCAAGAGTCTGACCCGTGACAGTCATGGTGTCACCGTCGATAAGATTGTTCTTGAGGAGGTACGCCAGAATCTCTAAGGAACATTAGCAACTACGATGAGACCACTCTTGGACGCGCGGATCAGCTGAAGAAACGCACTTGGGATACCACCAATCTTGTACACATCTTCCATAACGTACTTACCACTAGGCTTAAGGTCAGCGATGAAGGGTGTGCGATCTGATACTTTCTGGAAATCATCGATCTCCAGTTGAATGCCAACTGAATGGGCGATTGCAATCAAGTGTAAGACTGCATTCGTTGAACCGCCTAAGATCATGGTCAGGACCTAGGGAACCCAGAGTTGGTCAGCAAAGCCCCGTCATGCCCCTTTTTACGGAATCCCACCATTGCATTCTTGAAGGCAGCTCCGGTCATGATGTCCCTAGGAAGAATATTCTTCTCAAGCATATTGCGCATGACGTGCCCAATAGAGTCACACTCTTCTTGCTTCTCAGGGTACTCGGCAGGGAACGACGAAGAACCTGGGAGGGTCATCCCCATCGCTTCGGCGGCACTTGCCATGGTGTTCGCGGTGTACATCTTCCAGAACGAGCGGTCAACCTGCCAGAAGGTGTACATAATTGGAAAACGCCACTCACGCCCCCGCAAGCACCAGGACCAGGACACGCATACCGGACAGTATTGTACCGCTCTGTCTCTGCATCAGGTGTCTGCCCATCTTGAATATATTTACCGTACGACTGGAAGGCCGAAACAATGTCCAGCTGGGGAGCACCGGCGCATGATCCTGGTCGGATGGTGCCACCATAGACCATCAACCCAGGTCGGTTAAGACGACCAACTACGGTGTATCAGTGATCGAGTGCACAAGAGGCTCCAGCATCGATACTGACGGGCCATGAGTACGCCAGGCATATTCTTATCGCAGCCAGGTACCACCACCATGCCATCTAACCAGTGACCTCCGGCGGCTGTCTCGACCTGATCGGCAATTAGATCGCGCGACTGTAATGAATACGACATCCCGCGAGTTCCCATGCTGATGCCGTCGCTGACGCCAACTGTGCCAAATTGGTAGCCTATGAGGTCGGCTTTGGTCAATGACGCCTTGATGCGCTGTCCCAGCCCCAGGAGATGTCGGTTGCATCTGAAATGACAGTGTTGAAGAAAGAGAAGTTAAAAAAAGAACGTTCACAATCCTCACGGATTTCCCTCGTACCTGCATGGCATGAGTGCGTTGCAATGAAGTTATACAGAGAGGCCATACCAAACGCTGGCAACCCCAACCATGCCTTTGTTGAAATCCTCGTCGTTTTTGATCCCCTCAGTAGCGTATAACATAGCCTATGAAACCCTAAGATATTGCATTACATGCCTTTTAGAGACATTAACGCGACTTGCCTGGCTCGCACCTTGGTCTTTGGGGTGCGTTACGGTTCTGGAGTACCGGTTCATGATAGGCTTCTCCGCCCACGTCGAGGCCGTAGTGCCAAATGCCCTCACATCCCCGCCGAGAACGCACCTCACGGACGCCGACACAAATCTTGAGCGCATGTCGTAGTATCACCGTTGTCTGTGAGCACTGAACAAACGGTCACAAATTGAAACCCCGTTAACGAGTCCAGACAACAGAGAGATCGGCTTTGTCAGCATCCCAGCCGGGAACCGAAAGATTTCGGCCGGGCGTTAATTGCTTGAGGAACGGAAAGTCCAGCCAGAAATTGCATTTCACCATCCAATCAGATTTCAGCTGTTCGGCGGGGATCTTTGAAAAACAACGCCACTGGTAGAGCTACTGCATATGTATGCGTGCGCATGGCATGGATGTTCTTCGTAAAGTCCGAGTCTGCGAATGGATAGCAGACACGCCGGAAGCGACTTTGATCTGTTCAAGTGATGAAATTCGAGACTGCTAGAGATAATAATACAGCTAGGATGCTGAGCGCGAATTGTGGGCGCTAGAGGGATGTCCCTAGTTGTGATAGGGCTGGGACTGAAAATGTGAAACGTGCCAGCGTGGCTTTGCTAGGTAGTTCCGAATGACTAACGACAATATAACAACACAGAAAACCGAGAGTATATCCCTCCTCTGACTGGGACACATTCAACGGCTGCTAATTCTGTGACGTAAATGTGGCACGAAGAGGGATATGTAGAGATAGCAAGAGTCAAACGGTCCGACAACATCGACGGAATGTCGTTCTGTGAGGCAGAGGCTAGGAACAAAACGTGGCTAAATGTACATGAGTCCAACCTAGTACAAACATGAGCATGATCTCGACCATTTCGAACAGAAGCGTAGATCTTACCGCTCGTCCGGGCCCCAACTACCAAATTGGGAAGTCTCGCCCGTTAGTTTGAGAGATTAGGCGAACGTTAGATGAAAGTCAACGAATTTAATCTTGTTTTGCGTGAGCATCTCGAACAGTCAGAGATTTCTCCAGCGCAAATAGTGCGCGTACTCTCCGTCATGGAATGAGATCGGGCAGACAAAATTGCCAACAGCGATAGCCAAGGATCAGGGAAAAAATATGAGCGGAGTAAGATTAAGTGAAACCATGTTTGGAGCCTACTGACGACGCACGTTAAATCAGGAAGAAGCCGATAATTGGACCATGGCTGAAATCACGGCGGGACTATAAAGTCAGTAAAATCACAAGGCACCGCGTGCTCGCTCGACGTTTGCTGCTAACTCAATGTTCCCAGAGGAGGCATTTCCAAGATCTGATCGCGGAGGGTTTGTCTGTTGAGAGGTCGGAATGCAAATAGGTGCCTCCTTTCCCTTTGCGTTTAGCGAACGGACACGTCCGCTCAACTTTGTTATTCACCCGCAATGTCAACAGCGGAAGCAAACCTTATGAGAGATTTGACCCATTCAGTACACGCCTCCGACGCTCCCGTGAGTTCCATCACCACCCCTGTCCGCATCGCAAAAACGTTCGAGAGTTTCCGCCCTCACTTCGCCAGTAACGTCTTCCCCTACGCATGGCACATCTTGTCTTATAGGTTCTTCCCGCCTCATCATTGGAAGAGCACGATTTCCGCCCAAAAGCAGACTTTACCTTAGCTAAAATTTCCGTGATCCGCAGCGGCGTCGTTTGAGGAAGAATTCTTATCATGCAGAGGCGGGATAGGGAGCAGAGACAGAGCTCCCTTCCAAGCAGCCTCATTCGCCATCTTCGTTCCGGGCCAGAGTCGTCGCAGAGCACCTCAAGCACAACGGAGCAGCCAGCCGGTTTGGGGAGCGCAGATGAGGAACGCGGACGCGGGATCGAGCGCAGTTCTGAATACACTAGCACGCGTTCGTTATCGTCGTTCCCCCTGCGTCCCATCGTGCCCCCCCTCTCTTCGACCTCGTCTTCCGCCTACGAACACGACCGTAGGACGTCCTTACCTCCACTACACAGGGATGCTGGTTCTCCCGAGACGAGTGGGGAGCAGTATATCGGTCTTGGCAGCGACGAGCGCATGCGAACTATGATGCCCTCTCCCATTCCCCATGGTTCAACGTTTCGGCAGGTGGGCCCCTTGTCCACTGATCCGGCGTACTACACGTATCCCCCTCCAACGCCGCGCTATCCGGTCGCGCAGCCCCAGACGTATTGGGGGGAGGGTGTACCGGGCCCATCTGTATGGTCGCAGCAAAGGAGGCTCTTGCCGGGCATAGAAACCATGAACCAAGATATCAGAGGGCACCCTGAGGATTGGCCAAGCCGCATGGCAAGTTGGGGGGACTACCAGCCACCGAGATTTGCGCGCGAGAGCTACAGTCGCGGAGAGCAGTATGGGCAGCCGGGACGGCTGTATACCAGACGGTCGTTTCCAGAGCGAAGGGGATCTTCAGGTTTGGAGGAATGGAGAGAGGGTGTTGAGCATTATCAACGCAATCCATCTCCTCACGGTGCGTCATCTTTACCGCATTATCTGGCCTGCTTGGTCGGCTGAGACTGACTTTGTTGGGTTGCACCCAGCATTCACAACCCTTTCACCTCGTACGCAGCATGCGCAAATGCAACAACATACTCATGAATACCAATTTACACATATAGACTCACATTATTCGGAACTCAGAGAGCCGTTTGATCCAAGGCCCGTTTCGAGGATTCCTGTAACGACTGGCAGTCAGTACCCTTACGGTCAACGGGGCATTGAATTATATGAAGCATCGCAGCTTGTGTCGAGCACGATGGGAGGCTCGAGCCTCCGGGCAGCCCCGGGCATTGACGTGCCTATGACCGTGGAGTCAAGGCTGCCACGAGCAGAACCCCTCCCTCTAATATCAGACCCAGAATCAACACAGCAGCTGGGGACTGACTTGTCAGGTGCGAGCGTCGAGCTCGCTACGTTGAAGAGCAAGCGGCGGAAAGTCCAGAGCGAAGAAAAAGGACGGGAGGAATCAGAAAAGATCGTAGATCAACCAAAGAAACCAAAAGTTAAGCCGGTCAAGGCCAAGGGACGCACCAAAACCGAAGTCGCGTGCGAGTTTTGCAGAAGTGAGTGTACTGGCATGTCACACGATAGGCGAAGACGGTGTAGCAAGAGGGGTGGTGTGGGTCTGAGTGTTGTACAGAGCTAGGGTCGCTGACATTATTATTTGTAGGGCGAAAGTTACGGTGCAGTGGTGATCGCCCACAGTGCAAGTTCTGTGTGAAGCATGAGTATGTCTGCGATTACGCCCCATATCGACGCCGACGCGGACCGGGAAGGGCGCCAAAGGGAAGCAAGAAAAAGGCGCCAAAACCACGTTCGACGGCTGGGCCCGTTCGAGCATCAAGATCCGCCGAAGCCCCCCCCGCCCAGAATTTGTTCACGGCTTATTCTGGCCCCAGCAGCCCATCCAGGGAACGTCGCACGCGCAGCAACCGAAACCCTGAGCCCTTGTTCACTCGTCCCGAGGCTCCTCATCAGACAAAAGCAGAAACGACAGCTGGGGATGGCGGTGGCGAAGACCAGCGTCTGTCTACGCGTGGACATGACGTTAAGTCTCGGGACAGCGACAACGACGACTACTACTACGACGATGACGACACAGACGAGAACCCCCTTGATAAAGGAGGAACATGACGTGTAATGACTCGTCCAACTGTGTCCACTGTGGATGCACCGGTAGCGCTGAGCGTGCACTGCTATCATTGACTCGTTTGCAGGGCGAAGACGACTGAAGGACGGTCTCCAGAGGTTGACACCTCCATGGTCAGACTGAGTTTGTTTCTCATTATCCTTATTATCGTTATTTACTTCGGACGAACTCCCGTGTATTTATTTGGGAGGGAGGTCACCGATCATATTCCCGGAGTCAGAACCCGTGAATCTGTGCCGATGAGTCGGGCGTGATGGACGTGTCCGCCGGGTTGTCGCGAGGGAGGGGGGGGTATATATACATACAGAGAGAGAAGTAATCGTTTGACGGAATGTATGTTATTAATCGATTATAATGGCGGCGGATATATCAACGTTTGTTAGTTAGGCTCATCGGATCGGGAATTGACGCCCTCGGAGCGGCGGTCTAGCCGGGAGCAGGTTGTTTGGGTGGGTCTAGACTGGTGGGTTCTGATAGCTTCTGATCCGTGCATGCGCTGGGCCGGCACGGGGGGGGAGCCTGGGAAGCGGGCGAGCACGGCGACGGTAGCAAGTGGGAATAAGGGCAGTGGGGTGGCAGCGACTGAGAGGGGGACTGGGCTGAGTCTGCCCCAGAGATCCACGGAAGTCGCGCAGACTCTGCCCCGGACCGAGTGGGCGGGATGGGAAACTAGGAGCGGAGAAATATCCGTGGGCTCGGAACGACCGGAGTTGGACTTGGACAGCCCCGCATTATCCAGTCCCCGCGGGTTCCGTCTGTCTCCCAGTCTGCCTCCCTCCGTTTCTCCGCCTCATACTCCTTTTCTCCTTCCTTCTCCTCCTCCTCCTCCTCCTCCATCCCCCCTCCCTCCCTCC
>QLPM01048049.1:0-10495 GCA_003314695.1 Albatrellus sp. MG142 | reverse complement strand
ACAGTAGAGTAGGAGGAGCTTTACCACTTTCCCGCCTTCGATTCTATCTCCGCCCGGCAATCCCTTGTTTTGTACTATCCGGTTTCGCTGACACTCAAAGTAGTCGGATAATTGCAAATTGACCATCTGCCTGGTTCGTGATGGCAGCTAGTAAGTTAGCGCACTCAGCTATGTGCATTGCTAGCCATGCTTTGCAATTAGTTTGCTCTCCAGTACATCCCCCGTATCAAATAGTTCTACCACTAGTAATTTAAGGTAAAGCTATGCGAAGTAAGTTGGTAATTTCACTGCAGCATTCTCCGAATCTGACAACCCTAAGCTCTTGCGCCCATCCATCTTCCTTTGTAATCTGCCACCCATCCAGCGCCTTTGCGATATACCATCCATCCAGCGCATTTTCAATCTGTTGCGCCATGTTGAGTTATCTGGACCTCCTGGCCAACACATGCTAGCCGTGCGCTGCCATGTCTTCTCGCGTCCGTATCGTTAACTCCACCGCAGGAACAAAACCCCGGGGGCGCTACTCACCCCCAGACTTAAAAGCCATGCCTTCCTTTCACCTACAGTTACTTCAGTCGTTTCTCCGTCCTCTCCTCCGTATCCTCGACATGTTCATTCCAACCCCAGGCTATTGGGAAGAGTTCCCTGTTTGCAACTGCATACGCGCATGGGAACCCTCTGTAGTTCGTATCTATACATTAGCGGATCCCGACCAAGGCCATGAATTCCGCAAGCGTATGCCCCATCTCAAAGTCCTTGAGCTTCGCCGATACAAGGAAAAGAGCGCCCTGGCACATGAGTATCTTGTTGCAAAGATCAATCGACCGCAGTCATCCCCTAGATACCTGCGCATCGAGCGCTTGGGCGGAGATCCGGATAGCGAACGAGGTGCTATGCTGCAAAATGACCCTGAAGCAGCTGCCATTGTCAGACAGTCGCCAAAATCCACATTCCCGCTCGCTGCATCTGTATCTACATCCTCATTGTTCTCCGCCGGTCAGCTTATCGCCTCGGACATGGTTCGCACCTTGCGTGACTGGCCCTCCGGCGACAACCCCATCGAGAAGGTCGTATGCAAGGATAAATGTCCTCTCATTCTTATCGATCTGGCTTTACTCGCCAAAGCCGTCCATGATCATAGCGACAAGTTCCGGCTCTTCCGCAGACAATGCTACTGGTATGCCGACATGATAATGCGAGTCCTCCAGACCTCGTTCTCCGCCATTAAACTGGAACGGGATGCGTCGCTGGAACAGTACGATGACGATCAGTGGAGAGTCGAGAAGTATGACGAAACGTGCGGGAAGTGGGGGAGTATCCAGATACACGAGCCCAGGAAGGATATGGTCAGTGCCATCAAGGCTGACTTTGAATCCCGTCAGCGGCATTTTCTTGAACAGGTATGTTGTGCAGAGTGGCCACATCGACTTGTGCACTGGTTCTCACCCAGACTAATCTTCCAGATCGAGGAAGCCAAAGCCAAAGCTTCCCATGCTTTGAATATGCAAGTAGATGGACGAGCAGAGAGGAATAGGGCAGACGAAGCGGAGAGGAGGACAAAGGAAGTAGAGAGGGAGAGGGAAGTAGAGAAAAGAAGGAGAAAACAGGCAGAGATGGAATGTGAAGATGAGACGAGGAAGAGAAAAGAAGCAGAGAGAGGAAGAGAACAGGCGAGGAAGGAGATCCAGGAACTGCAGCAAATGCTTGCGACGCAGGCTGCGAGAAAAGATGTCTAGCTGCGTCCGTCGTTTCTGATTTTCGATTGACTATCCACGCTGTCCCTATCGTTTCTACTATGTACTTTCGTATCGTTTTTCCCGGTTCCGTTGCTGCCTCACTGCCCGTAAATCTCACTGTGCCGTTACTGCAATACATGATCAGTAATGAGGGAAATAGTAGCAGACACATGACGACCACCGCTCAACGATTATTATAGGGTACATTCCCTACGCACTGGTGGTAGTAGCGGCAACCCTTCGTGACGTGTACACATTAGCAGCAGGATAAAACAGCAGCGTTACTGACGAGAGAATATACTACAAGAAGACATGGTCGGACCGAGCAGAACTACGATCCTCTTAGTCCGCGACGCTCGAGCTCCTGAGACAACCTACCGGACACCGTTCGCACCATGGCGCCGGCCTGGCTAGCACCAACAAGCTGGCAGAGGTCCATCCAATCCCCGACTGTCCCCCGTCAATCCCGGGGTTCTCAGTGTCTTGCTTGTTCCATTCTCCCGGCTCCTCCGTGAGGAAGGTGTGCAGCGCAGCCACTCTATATGTTGCAAGTTCAGCTGCAGACATCCGCATCTCTTGTTGCGAGTGGAATTTGACGTTTGGACGAGTTGGAAGAAATGCGAGGAGTGGGCGATCTGTGGCCGCTCTGAAGCAATCATGAAAGACTGCAAGGTGCTCACTGTGGGGGATTTAGATTCGGCACTTTTAAGAACGGTTGTATTGACATAACTAGAAGTACACGTAGGATATACACTCAAATTTATATCTGCATGGCAAGATGAATACGCTGTATCTTACAGAACACACATATACTACATACAGCAGATGACGCAAGAGTCCGACAAGCAGCAGGAGATATCATCATGGAGAAAGTGATGAGGACGCCAGGCACAAAAACGAGACTTACTGCCAGGCATGTGCTCACCGCCTGGTGTTCACCAGCAGCACATTCAGACCGGTCTCCTTCACCCAGCCCAGGGGCATGCGTTTGCCCGAGCGCTTGCCTGAACCGCGTACCTGCCGCACAAGACTCTTGCGGCTTGGGTGCATGACTGTCTGCAGCGCAGCCTGTCCTTTCTCGCGCACGTCGAGATAGTCACAGATATTGATGAACGCCGTAGACTTCAGCAGCAATTTTGCCTGTCGCAGCGAGCGTGGCAAGTTCTCGATGGAGAAGAATGAGGATTGCGCACCACCGCCAGATGCGTGGGCTGAAAGCGGAAGCCCAAGTTCGATGATAAGAGCCTGTAGGAGAATGAGCGACGAGCCGTTGTTTTTCGCTGCCGGCGGATTGGCGAGGAAACTGTAGAATGGGGTGAGCCATGAGGACATGCAAGGCACGATACAGGGTCTGGGGTGTTGTGTACGTACTTAGTCATGTAATTGCGCGCCTTGCTGAGCGCAGCCGTTTCCTCCCGATCACCTCCCTCCGATACGTCATCCACTACCGTACGCTTGCCGAAGCCGACTGACGCAGACTTCGGGGCAGCAGAACCGGCGCCCGCGGCGGCGGCGGCGGCCTTCGCCTTGGTCTTCACTTTCCTTGGCTTTTTCACTTTTCCCGAAGAGACTGCACCCTGCGGCGAACGGGTCGTCGACGTGGCCTTGTTCGCCGACAGATTGTCCCCTGGAGAGGAGGGAGGGGAGGGATATGATGATGCTACACTCGCTGCTGCCTTTCGAGCCCTCTTAGCCGCATTCTTGGATAAGGACAGTGGCTTGCTTGGAACAGCCTGGGTGGCCGGTGGGGTCCGGATGGAGCTCGTGTTTAAGGAGAGTGTAGAGAAAGCTCCAGCTAGGTCGTCCGTGGTAGCCGTAATTGGTCGGGGTGAGGCATTGACGACAAAATAGTCATCATCAGACTGGGCGGACTCCACTCTGCCCGTCGGTGAAAGGTCGTTGAAGGGGCTGAAGACAATTATGTCAGAATCAGCCTCGACCCAGCTGGATTCCTCCAGTGGAGAAGAAAATGTGTCCAATGAAGACATCGAGTGTGCAATGAATGTTGCAGAAGACGTGTTGAAGAAGAGAGAAAGGAGGAAGGGGGACTGAGCCCCGCTTGGTAATGTCCGTTGCTTGGATGGCGGGATATGGTGTATCTGGGAATATATAAATGAGAATTGGTAAGAAACTGAGAGTGAAACCTTATACTTGTAATGACGGAGCACCGCTGCGAAACCAGGAAGAAGAGGTTAGAAGAGTAAAGAGAAGAGGGGGAAGTGGAGAGGAGGTTAAGGAGAGCAACGCCTCTCCCTTATCTAATCTTCCACTTCCATTTCCGTCATCCTCCCGCTGCGGTTGCCACGGCGCTTGAACGTCAGGCTGCGGGTCTGGTGAAAAGAAATAAATAAAATAAAATAAAATAGAATAAGGAAGGAGGTGACAGCGGGGGCGATGGCGCATGCAGGAATGAACACAGATCCGGCACGGGTTGGCATGCAGGCTTGCGGGCGTACGGGTAGACAGTACACGTGATCACCTGCCGCACCGCAAGAGAAGGCCGAAGAAAAGTTGTTAAAGAGAAAGTCATTCTATAATTAGTGAAGACAATGATAATGTATTCTATTCACTCTGTATGAAACGTCATGCCCAACACGCCGTCCATCTGCCTCACTAGAGCAACCCTTAAATCTCTATCTTCCTCCTTACCCTCGCCATCGACCAGCCGCTCACTTCCCACGTTGCTCAGTCTTCGTCTTATTTCCAGCCTGTCTGGATCCCTCGTCCCCGTCGCTAAAGCACTATCGGGCCAAAAAGCGCTCCGCACAACAAGCTCATGCACAAGTGTCGAGGTGTCTGAGAGCCTGATATGCGCGATGCTCACATCAGGCACAAGAATCGACGCATGCTCAACTGTCGGTTCAGAGCGCGAGCCTCCCTTCACAGCCTCCACGGCGCCTGAAGGGCCGCCTTTACCAGGCAGGAAGAGGCATGATATCCCGAGGAGAACTATCGCAAAGGCATAGACGAAGTGCAGGATCGCAAAGATGTAGGCTGTTGCCAGGGGTATGGAGAAAGCTAGCTGTGGCTTCCTGAAGGCCGCAGGCACTTCATCGAGCCGTATCAGGCCTGCAGTCCACCCAAGATAGCGGTTCGAGAGCGCCTGCGCCCAAGCAGTACCAAACTGCTGGGTGTTATTCCCATAAGTGTTACCGGCCGACGAGAGATCCAGCTGGATCTGGTCGTCAATAAATCTTGATCCATACTGATAATAGTCGCTGTCGCCGGTCCCTAAAAACATACCGCCTCCTGACACAGCCACAGCTGCAGAGGCGTTTGCGAGGGTAAAAGACGTGTTGTCCAGCGCGACGCTGCGATTATTGAGACTATACTGGGCGTCGTAGACTGTTGTGTTGCAGATCGAGATGGAGCAGAGAATGTACGGTTTGTTTGGTATACCGGCACCGTCTGCTCAAGAGATTGCGTTATTAAGACCAGCAACAATATTTCAAGGGACCTGTACACACATGTCCACCAGTTGATGAACGGCGTGGAAAAGGAGTAGTTCGCATCACGATACTGAATGTCGCTAAAGTCATTGAAGCAACCCCATTGAGCTGTAGTAAATGGGTTTATACTGGCGGCATTCGAAAGAGAGTACGGTGGGTCTCCTGGCGACGTCAAATTGCCTTTGACAGTCAAAAACGACTGCAGACGCATTTGCCAGGTAGTTACGTTGAAACCCGCCGTAAAGATCAATTGATTCCAAGCGCCAACATCGACGGTTGTCAGGTTGGCGGGACCACAAACACGGATCGCTTCAGACTGGACGAAGCACTCCGGGTGATATACCTGGCATTCCGTAGAAGCGACGTAGGTATGCGCAGCCAACTGGACTCCAGCATCTAGAGACGCAGGACCGATGTACGCGATGCTCTTGGACCGAGTAGGATCTTCTGTCCCGTGCTCGTACACCCGAAACGATGTAGACTGGTTGAGGCCCCCAATGCTGGCTTCGTTCGTGCGGTTGATAACACCGCATGTGTTAACTACTGGATCGAGGCATTCGGCCCGGATTGAGGCATGAGCGGGATAAGTGATGAACGATTCGTTGACAAAGAGGATCGTGGAGCCGATCTGGTCGTGTAGTACGACGTCAACGATTTTTATTCCCCATGAGAAGGCGAGAATAACGGTGACGCCGAGGACCGCCGCCAATAGTAGGGGAGTGATTCTCGTCCGGATGTGGGAAGAGGCGCGAGGAAGGAAGCGGCCCCGTGGTCCTGGCGGAGACCTCCCAAGAGAGTAGGATAGGAAGCGAAAGATCGAGATGGGTGAAACAAGTGAGACCAACTCGAGGGCAAGATGATACTGGAACGGAGTTGGGAGGTTCGCAGGACGCGAGTGTGATGCGCGCAGCCACAGGTGCCCCAGGTGGTACGCGAACAGGCACATGACGAGGGGTGAGATAACACCGCTGTAAAAAGCGTCGTTAGTTGATGCTACGTCGCTGAGCAAGACTTACATTACGGAGCTTGCGATCGTCGACACCAAGAGCGGAGAAAGGTCTGCGGTCACGACCGAATCTTTACCGCCGATTTTAATGCCTTCGTCGATGGGCCTTACAAACATCCCATTCGGAAAAAACACACCATTGGGTGCTCCAAATCCGATGGACGCATAGAATAGTGCACCCATCAACGCTGGTAAAAGGGCGCACGAGGCGAGAAGCACTACAGGAGTTGTGATAGTCTTCCTCTTGGTCACAGTGAAAGGACCTTCTGCCTATTTATCGAATTGATCAAGCACGGCACCTAACAGCGCGGTTCGACCTATGGCCCACCTTGAATTCTGTCGTCGATGTATGGAGATTCCCAACCGCCCTTCGACCTGCTGACTCGTCTGGCAGGTGTGTTGTGGAGATAGGCTCCCTGGACTTAGCCATCTGCTTGATTAGCGAAGCTACTCAGCTAACAATCCAACAAGAATGCGATGAAAGGACTGGAAGTGCGCACGGGAGAGTGATACGGCGCATCGTTGAAGGAGAGGTCACCACCGCCAAGCTCCCTCAGTGGGACGGTTTCGCTGTCCATATCTCTTCAACAGACGGCGCTGTGCTGTACTGTCTTGTCGGCTCCTGTCCCAGATACGTGCACTTCCACAGCTGCTCAGGCCTGTTAAAAGTGTTCTCAAAACAAGACAGAGACAATAAGCACTAGCGAAATCGATGCGGAACAAACAGAACGAGGCACTGATGCACTTCCATTGCCAGTGCCGTAGGTTAAGTGACATGGGAATTACTGCTAAAGCCACCTTCTATAGTTTCAAAGGTTCATGGACCTCCTTCTTTCATTTGTTGCTATTCTTTTAGGTAACCAAGGCACAAGAGCAGGAAAAGTCTTCGAGAGCGTGGTGCGAAAGAGCGCCACCCACGCGACCAGGGCATGCCGCAAAAGCGTGCCTACCCTAGTGTCACAGTGTGATACAACCACACTGCGCCGCCTCTAGAATCCCAGGGCCATTCGAACATGTTCCAGCCGCACAGTGAAACATATGATGAACAGAACAGGATCGTTTTACTATAAAAGTCTTTTGTTTGTTCATCAATCTTCCTCTTATGGGTTGCAGAGGCCTTCCTCTTCGAGCAAGGTTGACATTGGTAACGTGTCGGCGAATCAGTTTTCACAGGTCGGGTACAGTTGCAATCCAAGTCGGGGTTGATATATTGCGGAGCCATCGCAATTAAAGGAAGTGTTTAATCGCTCGAGTGGCTATAGCTAGCCTCCGCTCTTCGTGAGCCCTCGCTCTCTATGGGCCGCTCTCCGTGGGTCACTACTATTCAAGAATGCCGATTGTGAGTTGAGTTTGCTTCCGCTCCACCTGAAGAGTCGGTGCCCATACTTAGGAGCTACCTTGCCTTCTTCCTTCGAGCCCCCACGACCTTCAGGTGATCGAGAGAGTTTTGTCCACCCGTCTCTTCTACCGACGTACGGCGTCCACAACCTTCAGTATCACTGGATCTTTGACAACCCCCCACTCCTAGTACATGGTTATTTTTATTTCTATTTTCTATACTTTTTGTACATACACGGGGTTCGAGTTCCGTGTTCGGACAACACATACATGCACCGGGCTGCCCCTCGGCGTCTGTACAGGGGCAATAGCGACCTGACTATCCTCTCGTATGCTCCCTCATATTCAGGGTGTCTCCGTTCTCGCAAAAAGCGATTAGCAAAAATTTAATGCGGAACACCTTTGCAGACACCGGGGAATACACTGTAACGTTAGGGCACCATAAGACCCTCTAACCTATCGATGACGGGGAAAAACTCCGCGATCACGCTAACCTTGACCTTGTCGGATCCATCCTGTGTCCCCAACTCCAAGCGCCAGAAAGTTGCCAAAAGTAAGCACGGGGATCGAGTTGGAGATAAGCGGTAGAATACATAGCAAGCTTTGATGGCGTGTATAAAAAGGTCCATAAATTCACAAGAGCAAAGGGAAAGCGAGGCGCACAACCATTGATTCGACAGCGGTAGCGGAGAGACCCACTCACCAACAGCGACAAGTTCGAACTCGGAAACCCAAGGTTTTCACGAGCAGATCCTCCAGTACACCGCGCTATTCCCGAATCCAGCAACTGCGACCTGCTCGACCTCCACGTTCTTCTTCCACACGTTCCCCCCCATATCCTTCACCACTGGCGCCTTGGTCTTCATCAGCATGAACCGGTTCCCATCTGGCCGCGTGAGGGTCGTGGGCACCGCAATGCTCGTACGCTTTCCGTTGCCGAGCTGGTAGTCGTAGTTCGTGCCCCACACGAAGAGATCCTTCCCCCCGCCGCCAGGACCTGCCTCCTGGAGGGTGTCGAGTGTAAGCAGGATGTGCCCATCTGGAGAGATTGACAGTGTCTGCGGCACGATCGGCTGGAGGTTGTTCGTTTTGCTGGAGACTGACATACGCTGTCAGCTGATTGTGCGGAATTGGAACTGTAGCGAAAAATACGTACACTCTGCTAGGCCGCTGACGCCCTTCGTTCGTATGGGCACGCCCTGCGCGGTACTGAAAAGCGCATTTCCTAGCCCTCCGAACTGACCATTTCCGCAGGAGAGCAGATCGACGCTGCGAATGGACGAGCCATCGATTCGCTCGACAGTAAAGAATGCCAGATCACCGCTTGCATGTATATCTATGCACACCGTGCTCGTCCCACCGGGTGTCGCTCTCCATAGCACGACCTCAGTGGGTACCGTGATCGTGTCAAGAACGACATTTCCTCCCAGACCTATTTGGCTGTGACGCCTGACTTAGCACATTGACCTGCTTGTGAGACAATATCGCAGACACACCCGTAGTCGTTTGCGCCCCAGCCAAGCACTCGCCCTGTGTCCGTTTTTACGAAGCAGCTGCGGCTTCCAGCTGCAATCTGGTCCACTCGAATGCCCTGAAGGGCTGGGATTTCGAATAGCTTGTCACAGAATCTGATATTCGTATCATCCACTCCAGCCAAGTTTTCTGATACAGGCAGTAAAATGGGCGACGAAGATGAAGACGATGGTGCAGAGGCCTGCCGCGCATAGCGCGTGGATTTTGCATATGGGTCTGCTACAGCCCTCGGCGTCAGCTCCACCTGAAGGCGGGATGCAGTGGCTTTGGAAGCCGGGTTCGCGACGCCGAACTTGCGGAAACCGAGCTGACCGTGCGAGTTCGCGTTTTTTGTGATCGGGTGCGCGAACGTGCGTCCGGACGACGTGAGCGCAAGGAGGTGATCAGAGCCTGCAGAGATAGAAATGAACCTGATCCGGGCACACAGTGTCAATTACTTGTTGCGGCGAAATATCCAGAACACACACTTTTCTCCCCAGCCGAGTGCATGCGCGGGAACAATTTCTGCGAAATTTGCCGCAGCCTCTTCTCCCCACAGCAATCCTGTGCCCCACCACGGGTTGCTCGAGGGCGTAGGAGTGCCAGGCGGAAGCTCCTGGTTCGCAGCCTTGGACGACAGAACGTACACCCGCCCGGACGCAGACAGTGCGAACACGCGAGAGTCTGTGGCCTGAACACGCAAGATGTTCTACTTGCACCCAGGTTAGATCTGGGGATGATGCAAAGGCTTCGGTACGCCGGGCGAAATACGCACCTTGCCGCGCAACGTCCGCACCGGCCTCTTATCCCGGTCATTTGAGCACAACTTTTCAAGGCCAAAATAGCCATCGCCCCACTGGTACACATCGCCACGTGCATCTACACACACCGCATGTGATGCGTGCAGTACCAGGTCCCGGAGCGCAACATCCTCCAGAAACGATACGGCTGCAGGGGTGCGGATTGTATCCCCATTCGAGTCATAAGGAGACAGCACATGAAATCTGCCACGACAGGGTTCAGTGCGAAGCGCAGATAGCGAACAGGAAGGTGACACTGATTACTTGTTGGATCCCCACACCAGCAGCTTCAACCTCCCATCCACATCCTCTACCTTTGAGATAACAGGAAGGGCCTCTGACGCTCCAGTGACATTCGCCAATTTGCTCTTGGACGGTGCGTCACTGTGCACGATAGAGGGCCGCAGAAGATGTGCACCCACGGTAGCCGTCGAAACCAGAAGCAAAGCCCCTCCGAGGCCTCCCAGCGCTGCCCTCGAGCCTTTCGATACTGAGCCGGAGGCTTGGGAATACAACCGGCGTGATGTCCATGGTGTCGCGACATTGCCTGCTCTACGCAACATTTTGGTCTCGACGAAAAGACAGGAAAGTCTGGAGCGAGTGTGGGTGAAGAAAGGGATAGTTCTCTGAAAGACGACTGATCCCCTATACTGC
>QLPM01048047.1:2838-20560 GCA_003314695.1 Albatrellus sp. MG142 | reverse complement strand
ACGCCTCAGTTTCAGACCGTGTCCGTGACCTGTAAATCTGGTTCATGTGCTCTGCCTGTCTCGAACGCGCGTCGTCAATCCAGCCTAAGCGATAGACAGAGGGACACCACGCACTGGCCGCACACCGCGCATGTAGTGGTCGACATGAACCGGCCCGAGGCGGCTCAGGTTGGCCAGCAGTTGCGGGTCCTGGCCGTCTTTCATAATAGCTAGATACAATTCAGCACGAAATAGAACGTGCATGTGTCGCGCTAAGAAGGTCGCACCTTCGTCTCTGGTCTCGCTCGCAAGTGGTCTCTGCGCCGCATCCGTCCGTGGAGTCTCCTCCGATGCTTTTGTCCTCGCACCTGCCCAGGGGGGCGGTGGCTTTGCAGGGGTTTTGGGCAGTGTGCGGGCTACTTTTGACGAAGCGGAGCCCATACGTCTTGTGTGCTGAGAGAAGTCTCAAGGATGTGTGTATCTGGAGGCAAGAATAGCACCGTTCTACTATGGTACCGATGACGTCGCGAAGCGCTCCGACTAACCAAAGCTTACGTTTGTACTAGTCAAGCTAGTCCGTGAAAGAGACTAAAGTCGCGGGCTCAAGCGGGAGAACTCTTTCTGAGGATTGTCGAAATCGCTCCCAACATTATGCATTTTCGTCCAGATAGTGATAGCAACCTCAATTGAACAGAGAAATAAAGCGTTAGAGTCTCATCTATGAGCTTTCAACGGCCATTTGGTACAGCCTTCCGTATATACTATACAGTTTCGCAGACAGGCTAGAAGTAAAGACGAACACAGGAAATAAACGAGCATCAAAAAGGGAAAAAGCTGGCCAATCCAGCATCCAGTAACGACAGCGCGATAACTTTCGTCCGATGATTTGTACTATGTCCTCTTGAAAGAAAGGAATGTGGCAAGGCGTATGGATGGGACGGTTGCGTGTGGGGTATAAAAGCAGGGGCATTCATGCATTAAGAACCATAAACCCAACAGAAGCAGAAGGCGTAGGGAAAGTATATGGGTACTATGAACGTGATGACAGGCGAATCAAATGGATGCAAGAGAGCGACGTGGTAGATATCAGTCATGCACAGCCGGCGAGGGTGTTGTCGTTTAGGCGTGGAAAGCACCCATGTTTGGAGCAGGGGGGTTCTGTTGGTACATTTGGTACATATATGCTTGGTAAACCTGGGGAGGAACGGATTGCGGTGTCATTCCGGTGTATGAAGGTTGTCCCATGCCAAGAATATTGCCAGCTGACGTCAGGCTGGGTGATTGTGTGCCATATGGCAAGGACGTCAGAGGAACGGGTGAAGAAGGTACCGCCGACGGCATGCCGCCGCTGCGCCGCTGAGTGTTGCCTCGCGGGTTGCTCATTTCGGGCGAGCGGAGGGCGAATGGATTGAAGGGGTCAGATGAAGGGGAGAATGCCGATACAGTATTAGATGTGCGTCCGCGAGTCGGTGGGGTGTTTTGGATGTTATAACCAGGGTTACTTTGGGTGTTATAGCCTGGATCAATGGAAAGCTGTGGGGGCCCGGCTTGCGGATTTTGACCGCCCATTTGGAGGGCTGCCATCATAGACGCCAGGTTTTGGTCATGGGTAGAATAACCAGATGGCAAGCCAGGCATGCCGTAGACAGTAGGCGAATTACCAAGCTTGCCCTTAGAGCCGTTTGTCGTGGAAGCATTGGGATAGGAAGGTTGGAAGTTAGGGATCGGAAGGCCGACTTCTTCGATCAAACGACGGTATGCCTGGGTAGCGATGACTTTGAGCTCAATGAGAACGCGTTTCGTGGCCTCAATATAGGTGGGCCTCTTCGCCGGGTCAATGAAAGGACTGGTGAGAATTTTATGGACAACAGCAACACCATTCACCTGGTCTCCCAGCACGTCGGTGAGGACGTGATCGCCAGGAGACTGGAAAAGCGCTTCGACGATCTGAGCGGATGCCTGTGGTTCTACTTTCTGGTTAACGATACGCAGTACGGTCAGAGATGCCAGTTTGTGAGTGCAAAGGTGAGATAGATGAGGCGTGAATCGAGGAGCCAAGAGCAAATAACGTGAAGGGAAACCAGAGGTGTCAAGGAGCCAAGTTAGCAGCAGGGCACCGTTCGGGTTCGTAGCGAGTGGAATGGAGTTCAAAATAACAGCAGTCGCTACGCGGCGTTGCTGGCTGAGTGTAATGTTGGCACTTTCCAGGCAAGCCCTCATGCTTCGAGCACCAAAGCGACCCTGTGCAACTTCCCAGAGTCGATCGACCATTGCATCGAATATGAAGTCGTTGGCGGGTGCCCCAAAGCGGAGACAGCATCTGTGAAGAGACCATCAAAGGACTGGACACGATGCAGGCAAGCATGCAGGCTTACTGCACGACGTAATTGCCGAACTGATCCAATAGTAGCGGGGGGGAATAAGGCCTCAGGTTCGAAGCAATCAAATTGACTTCCTCAGGCGTCTGAACACACTCAATGATCTTTTGCGCAGCCCAAGTACCATTTTTATGAATGCCAATCATGGCGAGATGAGGGCTGATACGCTCCAACATCGCCAGCCGTGCTTGAGTGGTACATTTTTCAAATAATTTTTGCACAACCTATCAAGATCTTCAATTAAATAGGATGCTTCGATATCAAACAGGAAATCAACGAACCGTGTTGCCAAGCCAGTCAGAAGCAAGGTCAACAATCTCCCCGTCCAGGAAGTCAGCAGCGACCTGTTCGATTTCCTCATCGGAAATCGTATTGGAGTCCATGCGCTTGCGCAGCTCACGCAACTTAGATGCGTCCCAGCGTCTGTTGTGAGGTCTTTCGGACACAAGGGGAATGGTAGTATAGTACATTGTAGGCGGACGGAACTCTGGGTAGACAGCCATCAGTGCACCAAATTCGAAAACCATCCCAATAGCCGTCACCTGCAAGTGCTTGTACATCGACGTCGGCGTCCGGACTGCCTCCAGCGAGCTCTCTCATGATCATCTGCTGTTCGGTAACTGTAGGAGTCCAACCAGCCGGCTTCGGTGTACCGTCGTTCACGTAAGCCGTATTGTGCGCGCCAGTCCCGATCATACTAAGCAATAGATTGGAGCGGTAGTTCTCGACCATGCCACCAAGTACCTGCTGGTCTACAGGGATGGTCGACGCGCCCTTGACGCTTCGCAGAGCATGGATGGTGGCACCGACACTCAGGTCCCCAACACCTTGGACGCTGACGCCCGGAGTTTCCTCTTGGCCAGAGCCGCCATCCTGCCCATTTTTGACAGGTACCTTGGCGAACCCGATGCGTATAGCGCCAACATCGCTGCCCAGGACATCACGACCATTCAAGGCCTTCCTCGCCCTCACAGCATCATCTAAACGCTCAAAGTTGATGAAACCACAGTTCTTGTGGGTCAACACCCTGGCAGACTCAATCGGTCCATACGGACTGAACACACTGAGAATCGTCGCCGGGGTAGTAGTCGACGGGATAGATCCAATCCAAAGCGCTCGAGTGGGGGTAGACTGCAGCTGAGCATCCAAACCACTTAAGCCTGCATTGACGGAGTTTTTGCTCGGATTGCTGAGGGAAGCGTTAGTGGAGGATGGTGCAGTGGCACCTTTGCCAGGAGCCGCTGGCGCACTGTCCGCTTTACCGAAACCAATACGAACAGTCTGTCCGTTAGGCATTCCGATATTACCACCGAGCCTGTTGAGCACATCATCTTTGGCACGAACAGCGTCAGCCTGATCCACGAAATTGACAAAGCCGCATTCCTATATCCCGACATAAGTACTATGACAGCGACCAAGAAAAGCAGACCAACCTTTTCTGGGAGTAACCTTAAACTTTCAATCGCTCCGTATGGCGCGAATACGTGTATCAGCTGCTCGCTAGTCACCGAGTTATCAAGATTGCCGATCCACAGCGACCGAGTTGGCGTCTGGATCTGCGCAGAGTTCTCAGATTTTGGAGAAACCGCACGGCCTGTCTGGTTCGGCGCAGCCAAGTAGGGAGAAGACCGTGTGGCAGACACCTCACCATTAGGGAAGCGAACAGCAGGTGGAACTCCAGTACGTGAGGGTGCGAGTTTGTCCGTTTTCAGAATTCCACCGGGAGTACCAATTTGGTTGCCAGTTGCGCTGACATACGCGGACATGGCGCTCGCCAGTTCATAAGCCGGTTGTTCTACAGACACCGTAGCGCGGCGCTGCAAACGGGAGGGATCGTCCAGCGTGCCAACGGAGATGGCGCGTGGCCTGCTGACCAGCGTCGCACTGAGATGGTCGCCCTGCTTGAAACCCTTCGCGACGTAGGAAGACGGATAGTACCCATCGGGCGTAAGGGTGTCCCCATAAACATCAAGGGTTTGGTGATCATAGCTCTGCTCATACAGCTCCTCTTCTTCTTCTGCATTCGGAGTAGATAATAGCGATCCCGTGGTGACCGACATCCGACGATATGGATGGGATACCGTGGTTGCACGCAAACGAGGCGGATTAGACAAATTTCCAGCAATAACCGCCTGTGCCTGATTGCGCAGCTCCGAGATCGTAGCTGCAGGGGGCTGCCTCTGGTGACTTTCATCCAGGCCTAGGTAGTCCAGCGTGTGAACGTCGAAATCGTCTGCTCCCGAGTCCATCGATGTGACCGAGCGCAACTCGTCCAACACCGGAAAAGAGTTGCCCCCCCCAGAGGATGACAGCCACGAAGACGAAAAGATGCTTGGGCCAAAGGCGTTGGACAGACTGTTCGTGGGCAACGTCGTCAGCGAGCCAGACCGCAGACGACTATTTCGTTCGGTAATCGCAGAAGAAGCGACAGAAGAAGCGACGGAAGCGGAGTGGCGTAAATTGGGCCGCATCGGCGCCGCCGACGCGGTGCTCTGTGCCTGGTGCTGGAGTTGCTCGCTGAAGGACTCGGTGGAAGGGATGGTGGTACCTAGGGTGTTCGTGGCCGCATACTGCTGAGCCGCCAATGAGACATTGGAGGGTAAGGTCCCGGCCCTCGCCCTTCTGAACCCTGCTGGGAAGGAGTTGGGAGGTAAGCCGGAGCCATCGGCGGGAGTGACGGTGGAAGGAGAAATGTCATTAGGTGGAGAACCGCCTGAAGCTAGAGCGCGCAGCGCAGGAGGTCTATATCTACCTATCATCCCGTCCCCTTGCAGCTCTCGCGCTCTACAGCGGAGAGCGTCAGCAGCCTGGTCTAGAAAGGTGTGGATGGGTTAGCAGATGTAATGACGTACCGTTTGGCGAAGGCAGCGGATGGCGCTGGAGGAGGAGTCTTGCCAGAGGGTGTCCTGGAAAAGCCAGCGGAATCGGCGGAGAGAGACATTATAACCTTTGCGAGGAATAAAGATTAGGTATTATTTGAGGTGCAGATTGATTGCGGAGGCTGGCCCGTGTACAAAAGCGAGTAGGGAATGAGGAAGACGGCTGGGCTAGACGCTCTGCAAGCTTAGAAGAACCTTGAGTAAACGGATGGTTACTATGTGTTGCCAGAGCAGGGCGGTCGTAATGTTGAGCCTAAAAGCCAGAAACGTTTTCAAGAGGAAAGGAAATTTTGATGGGCGAAGATAAACAAGAGGTGCCCACGGCTACTATAGTAGGGACGGGGTCCAGTAAATAGTACTAAGTAGAGTTGAAATGGTGGTTGGGAGCAAAGGCGACGAAGCCTGCTCGCGAGATATCCGGCTTTCCAAACTCCGCTTGTTCCAACGTAGCATTTTCATTTGCTTTTTCCAGTCAGCCACTCCTATTTCGTGTCTTGTCGCATCCGCTCCATCGCGTGATATTTCATTAACGATGCCATACATCTTGACAAACTAAGCCATTCACGGCAGGCTTCATCTTGCACTGTCCGAACACCTAATAAAAATATAGTAACCTCTCGAAGTATCTGCCCCCCGAGAGCTCACACGCGCTGCGCGAATGGGTATGCTTGATCGTCAGCGGAGGTAAAGCCGACGCTGAGGGATAAGATATTAGAGTGGAGGGCGCGTCATAGTGCGCAAAAAGAGGAAAATGTAAATGCGTGCATCATGAACATGGAAGGGTTGAAGATTAGTGGCCAAAAGGAATATACCATAAGAAAATCCGTGGTAACTGCATGAATATAACCATGGTCATGTGCAGGAAGGAATTCAAGACAGAGAGCTCCTTAAACCCCTCTGGTTTAACCGCGTCCGTGACCGGGCAGCAATAGCATTTGCTACTCGCTTTGAACGACGCAGAGGGCAATCGCGAGAACTGGATCGCCTCCGAGCGCGGGCTGTTTCTGTCACCTTATCTGCTGCTTCCTCCTCGAGCTCCATGCACGTGATTGTATCGGGAGCTGCGCCAGATATCGTCGCGGTGCCCATGTTCGTCGATTTTTGTGCTGGAGTATCCCAATCTGATAGGTCAAATAGCGTCTGAAACATCTCTTGTTCTATGGGGCTTAGTGGCGTCTCCACCACAAACTTATCCTCCGGCTTCTCCGGAAGCGAAAATTCCGTGAGCGCCAGCGATGGATGGACCGACAGCAGGTGATCCTCCACATCCCGATGCGACACCATCCCTCGCTCCCACGGAGCGATGACCTCACGGAGTGGTATGTCCCGGCGCCGACTCCGAGAACGCCGTTTTGCTGCCACGACAGATTGGAAGGGCGGACCAAATTGATTCAATAATCGACCACGTGCATTCGACCGATAAAAGTCCTGGAGTGCCGATGGGAAACGTTCAAAGAGATTATCCGAAAGGAAGACATCAAACTGCCCGCCTGGCGATGGATGTTGTTGCACGAAGGCCTGGGCTTCCGCTAACGGCACCCACACACCGCAAATGGCGATAGAACCTTGATTGATGACTGTCGAGGTAGGTAATGCCGCTATAGTTAAGGGTGCCGTGTTGAGGTAAGAAGCGATGGGTGTGAGATTGACAAAGTCTGTGTCGATGCGACGAAGGAGACGAGATGGGCCGATGGACGTCTGATAGACAGAAATGCCTTGGAAATGAAGTAAATCAGAAGGTACGATAGAAAGTACGGTGAGAGGCCTACCGTCAAATTGAGTTACACTAACTGGGGGTGTGCACGGTTCGCAGGTATTCACGACAACTGCGCCGTCTGCCTGCTTCGGATCTCCATCCCTACCTAGTCTTTGAAACACATTGGTTAGACGGATTGTTGGCGAAGATGCAGTGTAGGCTACCGAGATTGAAGAATTCCATGTTGAGACGTGGTGCGAATGGGATGGGGGACCGTACGTAGCATCCACTAGCTTATCGTCATGTTCTGTGGAGGACATCTCGGGAGCAGGTGATGATGGTGCTTCAGGTGATACTCGCAAAAGCGAGGCGGTAGCAACATGATCCCTGTTCTTCGGCTTCTTGCTGGCCCACTGCCCTTCTTCAAGCTCCTGAGGAAGAATGCTGTCAGGTCCAAGAAGCTCAGCGTCCTTCCACATGAGCTCGCCCGTCCTGCGAAGGGCAGTCCATTTCAAGACCTCAGGTTCTAACGGGGGTGATAATGTGGATACTTGGGTTGATAGGGATCCACACACGAGATCGGCTTCCCTTGATCCGAATTCCATCGTACGTTTTCCCGTAATAAAAGATGATACAAAGTCATCATACTCCCCTTCAGTGGGAGAAACGAAGTCCTCCGCCAGCAGTCTATACTGCAATGGACTCGATGCGCCAAATTGATCGGCACCCCACAAGTCCGGCTCCGTGTCGTTCAGATGGGGAGAGTTCTCAAGACCAGCAGCTTGTGCGACAACCTCCATGACTTTGAGGCTGGCAAAGTTGTTATCGAGTTCTTCCCATGCATCCAACATACCACGAATGTCATCACAAGATTCCTGCTTGATAAAAATATTATCTTCTAAACCACCGACAGAAGGATACTTGGCGAAAGTCGATCCGCCGACATCTGGGACAGGGACCTCAGCGTCATCTTCGTCCTCCATGTCCCAGTCCATATCGTCATCGTCATCCTCCCACGTAGTGTCGCGGTAGTGCTCTGAATTGAAGGCTCGAGCACTAAGGAATGAATCATGGTGGTCATCATCTTCTGAGTCGGCAGAAAGCGAAGGGTTGGAGAATGGGGCCAGCGGAGAGCAACTCATGTCGGCCAGCATGGCTGTAGAAGGACACGGCGTAGACAAGGTGGTGCAGAACAAGGGTTGATGTCATGACCCACATATCGACTATCCGCCATTCCGGCTCCGATGTCCTCCGCCACAACACGTGCGTGTCCTTACATGTCCGCGTCTCGAGCTCCACGGTTGACGCTCATTTGTAAGTTATAAATGAGATTGCTTCTTTTCATTTCGCTATACTAGGACTAGAGAATCAGAATCAACCTTTGCTAGCATCACAGCGACCGCGAAACAATAGGCCGCCCAGCGAAATTAGAAGCAGGCGGATTTAATTGTGAGAGCAAGGTGGCGACTGTGATTCTCTAGTGGGGAACAGTCATCACAAAGTGTCACATCACACCTTGTACTAAACAGGACGTCACAGTACTCAAGTACTCGGCCCGCAGCACTACAGAGACTCCGACATTCACCAATCAGTATTGCGCAGATCGTTGCTAAAGTCCCCGCTACACTGCTGCTTGCGTTAGCACTGTACTGTAGTCAAGGTCTGTGGAGAAGACCATGTTTGCGTTTGATTGGTTGCCCAAAATATAACTTAGCTCGCCGAAACCCGCCTTCTCACGGCCCGCTGATGCAGGCTGTACAGTACCTGTTTGCAAAACTCATGGTTATGGCATTAGCACACCTGTGCGCGTGAACCCTAGTCTCGCTCGTACATCGTGAATAATGCCCTCTGAAGACTTGGATACTGATGCGACGCCGTTGCTGGAAGAGAATCCTGCGCTAATGCACCACGATGGCCGCGCTTCGTCGCACAGACACAGCCCAGGCGCGGAAAACGCACTCATATTTGCCTCTGCAGCCGTTAGCAGTGAGTGTTGGGTCAATCGCTATTCATTCTCGCATCGTCGACCCGATATGTGCTTGAAGATATGTTTGCGTCTGCCTTGAGCAATCCCCTGGACATGTCAGTGGTTCTAGTCTGCCCCACCGCGTGGTCTTGGGAATGAACTGACACGGACACGGACAACCTAGAATCAAGGTGAGAGCGTTTTCACCACGCCCATTCGTTTCCTTCTTCTCACGGAACACTGTTATTTTCTGGCACAACAAGGTGCGACAGCAGCTCAAGACTCAGGGTAAGATGCACATTCCGCCACCACGTCTCATTCCGAGCTCTCACCCCACGGCCCATATACCAGCTCCGGGATCAAAGGCAAATGCCTTCTGGACGGTCGGCATCCAGATGGCGCGCTCTGAAGGCACGCTGAGCCTCATGAACGGGCTGACCGCGAGCATGCTGCGCGAGATTACGTACTCCGGCATCCGCATGGGTACTTACGAGTACTTCAAGGACGCGTGCGTACAGCGCTACTCCTTCCTCATGAGCCCCGCCAACAGCACAGGATAGAATATACCACTTTGGCGCTGGCGCCGTCTCCAGTGACGGGTTGGCTCTCAAGGTCATGGCCGCGACGGTCGCGGCTACGCTTGGCTCGTGAGTACCCGCCTTCCCTTCAGACTGTCCTCACACTCATGTCACCTCCAAGGGCCGTCGCAAACCCGACAGACCTCGTGAAAGGTACGCCCCCTCCCTCCCTGCGCCCGTTCGGAGCCCGCAGCCGAACGCATACCCGTGCCAGTGCGCATGCAGGCGCACTACCCCGCGGGCAGCCCGTACCGCAACACGCGGCACGCGTTCGCGACGATCTGGCGCGAGGGTGCGCGCCCAGGTGGCTCCGCGCTCGCGGGGGGTGTGCGCGCGCTGTACCGCGGCGTGGACGCGACGACCGCGCGCGGCGTCGTACTGTCCGTGTCGCAAATCTGCTCGTATGACCAGATTAAGCAGAACCTGAAACGGCGCGGTACGATGGAGGAGGGCCTGCCGCTGCATTTCACCGCGAGTATGATTGCAGGGTTTGTCTGCTCCGTCACGTCCAACCCCGTCGGTATGTCCTTTGTGTCTGCAGCGGTGGCGCGGGCTGACGGCTAGTGCAGACGTTGTCAAGGTGCGCGTGATGAACGACAAGGAGCGGCAGTTCAGCGGCGTCATGGATTGTGTGCGGACTATCTTGAAGAACGAAGGCCCCATGGCATTTTACAAGGGCTTCGGCATGTGCTGGATGAGGGTGAGTGTATCACGATCGAGGGTGATATGTACGTTATTCTGATCGGCATCTATCCTAGCTGGGTGCCCACACCGTGCTGAGCTTCGTCGCATTCGAACGTCTGAGAGCGCTTGTTGGCATAGCCCCCATGTAACGATAACATCTACGATTACCATATACTGCTGCAAGTGTATTCTATTGCATATGCGACCACAAGGACCCCACGCGCACGACGTCCGACAAACCTCATCTGGTTGGAGGTCAATGCTTGCATTTCGATTTCATGTGAACAGAATCAGCATAAGTTAGTTGTAGTGTTTCTCAACTGTCTACGCGATGTAGCGATCGCCATCATACATGTATATATTGCTTCGTCCCTGGGCGACCCGCCAAGACAAAGAAAGGCCAGAAGAAAAGGAATGACTACAAAGACATAGACAGGGTAGAAGAGAAATAATAATCTTATAACATAACAGCAACGAGAACAGGAATAGATGGGATGGTAACAAGAGATCTTGAACAAGGCTCATGCTGCCGCCTGTGCACGTTCCATCAGACACACCGTAAAGGCGAGGATGATCGGGGTAACATACCTTCTTTGACGCCGGTTTAGCCCTTGTGGAAGCTGCCTTGCTCGGCTTTGTTGCCTTGACCTTGGCTTTGGCGGCAGCAGTAGCTGCAGCGACCTGATGGCACAGGTTCAGCCAAGCCGATGGCTCCACGGGTAACACACACCTTCTTGTCAGCATTTTTTGCACTGCTGGTCTTTCTCGTCTTCTCTGGCTTATCTGCGACCTTCTTGCTGACCGCGACCTTCTTCGCCGTCGCAACTGCCGTCACCTTCTTGGCTGCGGGGGCTTCCTTCACCTTCTTCTCCTTCGTGGGTTTCATCTCGGGCTCAGCCTTCGCCTTTTCCTTCACTACCTTAGTCTTGGTCTTCTCCTTTTCGGCTCTCTTCGCGGGCTTGACCTTAGTCTCGGCCTTCTCAGACGCTTTGGACTTTTTGGAGCTAGAGGGCTTAGTATTCTGAAGTTCTATTGACCGAACATCCCTTCTGATGTGCTAGCGTAGCTCACCTCCTTGGTCTCAGTTTCTTCTTCCTCTTCCGCTACGGCCTTGGGCCGCCTGGGTGCCAACTTGATCTTCCCAGATGGACCCTTCGGGAGATGGAATACGTTCTTCTCAGCGCCAGAGGTGATTGCCCGATTGAGTTGATAGAGATTGTTAGCGGCGTTCATGTCGATGCCATACTTATCCTCGGCATACTGCGTGAAATGTCAGCCTGCGGCGAATAAGATTCGCTATCCAAGCGACACGCACCTTCTTGATGGTGCTACGCGAGACGCCCTTGCGAGCATCTTCGTGGTTGTTAGCTATGCATTCCTGTTTCGAGGATGAGCATGGCGGTAACGAAGAAGACGTGACGGACGGACTTACACTGATGATATCCTTCCAGGACGGATGTCCGGCAGTGGGAGAGGTGGACTTCTTGGATGCTTTGTCCTTGGACACTTTGGGTGCTTTCTCTTTAGGTTTCTCCTTGGGTGCCCTCTCCCTGGTCCTCTTCTCTACGGTGGCTTTGGCGGGCTTAGCAGCCTTGGCGGCGGACCTGGATCTGGACTTGGGTTTAGACTCTTCAAGGTCTTCCATCTGTTCCGAAGGCTCAGCAGAGGAGGCAAGGGCCGGAGGAGGGGAAGACATGGGATGAACGTGTGATAGGAGTCGTGGGAAAGAGGAGGGACGACGAGTAGATGGAGGGCAGAGTTGAAAAGGGCGTCCCGGTCGTAGTCTTCCGCGACTTTATGGCAATCCGACGCGTACCGTCACGTGCATGCCCAGAGCGCGTTTGTTGATTTCCAAACCTTATTCTCCCGCACCGCCACCTCGGGTACTGAACGTCTGTTATCTTTCGAGACTTGAGTACAACACTAGATATCAAAGTGCGTCCACTGAGGACCTTCAATCCTTCGTAGCGATAGCAAGCTCTATACCAACTTTTCTCGCCGCCAACCACCGTGACTTACTTAGCCGCGGACCACACCTTGAATGACCCATTCGTCTGTGCACGCGCATGGTACCCCGTCGGTATCCACTCGTCGCCTTTCTTTTCCTCTGCTCTGTCCTCCACATCCTCAGTAGCAGCCAGAATGCGACCCACAATCGGTCCCCGGACATTTAGCTGTCCCACAGGGTCTTCTCCCTTTTCCACATCATCGTCGTTGACGCCAACAATCTTGACCTCAATGTTGACTGTCGGAGGGCCAACATGAGCAATGCCAGAGTCGATAGTGTTCCTCGCTGGCCGCGCAAACGTCTGCAAGTCGTGAGGATGGGAAGCGCAGATAGGAGCAGTAACAAGCGGGTGAGTGAACGTGTTGACGAAGGGGATGGACAATGCGATGCGGCTAGGCGTCAGTAGATCGACGCCAAGGCTCTCTCCGCTGATCACTACACCCCTCAACGTCGCCGAGCCGTCACCCATAATCTTATTTCTGGCATTCTCAAAGACCAGGCGGTCCCATAAGCTATCCTTGGTGTTGAATCCTTCCAGAATACCGGCCAGCTTGTGTCGCCGTGCGAACGAGAACAAGAAGGCCTGCTCAGCCTCGCGCGTGATTGAATATGTGAGTGCGTCCAGGTGGGAGGGTTTCAAGAACATGATTGTTGGTGAGGGAAGCGGGAGGCTTTGGACAGAGAAAAGATCGACGAGACCGACTGGGACATCCACTAGAGTACGACAGCACTTGATGAGCTCCATGCAGGAAACGAAATGTTCATGTGATGTGGCCTTACCGTCGTCCGACTCGTACAGTCTCGTGCTCTGCAGAGTTGCGAAACACGTTCCATCAAACAGTGCTGCATATGCTATCGTTCTGCCATACGCTGTACTCAATGAATGGGCGGATACTATGGTGTCCAACGCAGACATGGGGTTCGAGAGAGGCAGAAGAGTACGGATTGCGGTTACACCAGCGGTGATATTCTGGTGGGTGAGCTGAGTACCCTGTAGTTGACCATTGTGATCCTGGTAGAACGAGACCGTGAACACGTCATTCGTATCTATCCGAGTAATGTAATCGTCAGCAAAACAGTGGACTCGGCACAAACGCAATGTTTACCCGGCGCAGAACTCGTCAGGTGTTCTTCTGCCTTGCCCTCGGCCTCCACATCGTCCCATTTTATTAACTTGATGTGTCTGGCAGCTTGCGAAAGTTGAAGCACCGACGATGACTGCGTGTTCCCGACCACCATGACGACATGGTGTGCCATTTCGTTTGAATCATATATGTGTTCAAGCAAGTGAGAGAGGAAGCCGGCATCAACGATTATTGCGGTTGGAGGATGAGATTCCAAAACCGACGACAGTAGTTGAGGCGCAGAGAGTGTGAAGGACGGAATGCCATGAGTGGCCAAAGCGAGGTCTGTGATGAGAAACTCTGAAAAGATATCGTTCATCATTTTAGTAGCGTAGTTTACATGGTCATCTTACCGATACCGTCATTCAATAAAACTAATACGTTTGATTCCCGGGTGAGACCTGCTCGCAGCAAGCCTATACCAAAGGCTGCCACTCGGTCTCTTAACTCCGGGTTGGTTATCTATGACAACAAGATTAACCCAACGCCGGGTGCGTCATATTGATTTCATATACCTTGGTCGACCAAAGGGTCCTCGGTGCATCGAATTCAGGCTTGACAAAGTCAAGTAACGTCTGCACCTCGCGCGTAGGTCTCAGCGTAAACTATGACACAGGTCAAAATCGTTCAGCCATATTTACGAAACTCGGACCAGCTATGGCTTACCCTCCCCATAAGACCGGTTCCATAATTCCTATGCACGGCACTCTCTCCCGGATTCCTCACTCGGCCCACATCACTCTGCCTGCCGAGGAGAATAGGGTGTACGAGCGACTGAGGCTTGTAGAGGTTATATAGCAGGAATATAGAAGCAGTGATGAGCCCAAGGAGAATGGTCAGGTCGTCCGTGACAAGGTACGGCGAGAGACTCATAGCGTTGATGGTAATGGTGGTATGCGCCTACGAGGCTACGCGTCTAACACAGGGACTTGTTATCTCCTTAGCTGACCTCAGCAAGAGACGGTTGTTCTGTGTTAAGCGAACAAGGTTGAAAGTTGAACTGTCAGAAGGTAAACAAACGCTGGCCGAGCTGACAAAATTCGAAGCAGCATAGGTATGCCGTATTCCCTCACTAGGGTCCTGGTCGCATAGTCGGTGGCGTGCACCGACTCGGAGTCACTTGGACTGAAGCACCAGGTGTAGCAGGAGCGAGGGATAAGACACCCAGCCCAGGGTCAAACGACAGGAACCCATGATTCACTTGCCCCATGAAATGAACGACTTCACTAAGCGGGCATTCGATATTTACATTGAACTTCATGACATTTGGCTGAGTGATTCCACCATCAATCCCAGTCAAGACTCTACGATCGTACTACTACCCCGATGTCTACAGAATACATAGCGGTAGCACTATGCGGATCTAATCCATTTTTACTTTGGCCGGCGGCTCAACGAAGGTTGCCTATCCGTACGCCGTAAAACAGTCAGCTCGCTTGGACTGACCGACACCATCGTTCTACGCACCGAGATAAACTTCAACAACTCGTCAATTGCCAGCACTGGTGCGCTAAGGTATAGAACAGCTTTCCATTCAACCCAGTTAAGAGGCACAATCGCGAACAGAGTCTAGATGGTTGCCATCAGATATATCTGAAGACGAAGACAAACTGGGTGCTTACTGTGAAGACAGGAATATATAGGATAGCAACATGCAACACCATGCTGAGCGTGATCGCGCCAAGGAGGTACGGGTTCCTCCACAGCGGCATCCGGAGCAAGCTTTCGTTCTCGGACAGAGAATTCATTGCGTTAAACATTTCTACGGTAACAAGGATAGAGAGACTCATGGTGGTGGCGTGCCGCGACATGATATTTGTGAACATTTCACAGCCGATTTCCGGGAAGGCACTGCTGCATTGATGGAAGTGTGTCTGGAGGGTGGATGGCGTGAGAAACAGAATTCTGCAGGTCATGAAGGGACTACATACTAATTGGTGGAAAGAAATTTGTGGCCCTTCGGCATAGAACATAAACCACCAAGCGTATCCAGCCACTGTCGCAACACCGACGTAGATACCAATAACCATATAGCGGAAGAAGAGCCACTTGGAGATGAGCGGCTCGCGACTACTGCGCGGTGGCACGCGCATGATTGAATGATCAGGAGGGTTGAAGCCAAGAGCAGTCGCGGGCAAGCTGTCAGTGACAAGATTAACCCAAAGCAATTGCACGGGAATAAGGGCCTCCGGCATGCCAAGCAGAACGGTGAGGAAGATGCTGACTACTTCGCCGATGTTTGAGGAAACTAGGGAGAGAGTCGAATCAATTCTCGCGGAGAGGACGAAGGATACGCACTAAGGTATCGGATGAACTGCTTAGTGTTGTTGTAGATAAGTCTGCCTTCTTCCACAGCCAGTTCTATTGTCGCGAAGTTAGAGTCGGCGAGGACCATATCCGCAGCCAATTTGGCAACATCGGTGCCACTGCCCATCGCTACCCCGATATCAGCCTTCTTTAACGCAGGCGCATCGTTTACACCATCACCAGTCTAAAGGTTCATCGAGTGTGAACAGCTTATATAGACCAACCTATTAGATTGAGCTTACCATGGCCACGACCAGACCAAGTCCCTGCAGCAAATCAACTAACTGACTCTTATGACCAGGCTCTGTTCGACTGAAGAGAGATGCTCGCTGTACTGCATGTACCTTCTCTTCTTGACTGAGCTCCTCGAATTCCCGACCAGTATAGCTCTTGCCCGTTAAGTCCTCGTCCTCGCCGAAGATGCCGATATGTCTGCAGATTGTCTCCGCTGTTCCCTTGTTGTCACCCGTGATGCAAATCACACGAATACCGGCGGCCTTGCAGTTAGCAACGGCACCTCGAGCCTCAGGACGAGGAGGGTCCAACATGCCAACCAGGGACACAAAAGTAAGATTCTGTTCGAAACGGGAATAGTCACGGGTGCTCTGGGAATGATAATGGTCTGCGTCAATGTCTTGCACGTCGACGAACGCGAGGGCAAGTGTACGCAAACCAGCTTTCCCGTACACAGCCGTCTGCTGCAGGAGAACGCTGCGCAAAGCAGGCGTCAGGGGAACATGCTGACCCCCGGGAACCAACATCGTGGTGCTTCGCTCGAGAACGGATTCTGGGGCGCCTTTCACGAACAACGCGCCAGTGCCATCCAGACGGACGAGGACGGACATCATCTTGCGATCACGAGAAAATTCGAAGGTCAGTAGACGCGGTATCTTGCGCTCGTAGTAGTCATTGACCGCACTTGCCCGGGTAGTCGGAGGGAGAGAGTTAAGTGAAAGCGACAGTTCTTTGTCAGGGCACCCAATCTTCTCAGCCAGGACCTTCAATGCAGCCTCTGTGGGCTCTCCAACGCTGCTGTATGATTCCTTATCCTTTCAAAGTACAGTCAGTTGATACAGGTAGCCTGAAGGTATGAATGTGCTCACAGAATTGTACACAATCTTTGAATCGTTGCAGATAGCGCAAATCTCAGCCATACGCTGAACTGGCTCGGATCGAAGATCAGAGGCACCTTTGCCATTAGCAGACGTCACCGACCCATGAGGAGAAAATGTGGTGCCCTCGACTCTCCATTCTTTAGGGACACCAGAGGCTGCATCAATAGTGATGAACTAGGTAAGAATAGTTAACGTTGATACTAATGCGATAGTGAACGCGAACCACTCACTCTTGATACGCTCATTTGGTTGGTCGTCAGTGTTCCCGTCTTATCCGAACAGATGACGTTAGTGCTGCCAAGCGTTTCAACACTAGGCAGGTTCCGAACAATGGCGTTCTTTTGTGCCATCTTCTTCGTGCCCAACGCTAAACATGCTGTAATAACTGCAGCCAGACCCTCAGGAATGGCGGCCACAGCAAGTGCCACAGCAATCTTGAAGTAGTAAATTGCCCCCTTGAGAGCGCCATGGTGTGAAGGATCCCAGAAGTGCCGGATGTTGATGAGCCACACGAGCACGCAGATGACCGTAATGATCTTCGCGAGCTGGTCGCCAAAGTCATCAAGCTTACGCTTCAAAGGCGTCTTTTCACTGATCTGAGAAGATATAGATTTATGGATATGGCCGATAGCGGTGCTTTGGCCTGTGAACACGACTATGGCGCGTGCACTACCGTTCACCACAGTGGTACCCTATTCAGAAACAGTGAGATTGCCTTCGTAATGTGAGCGCCATAAATATCCTACGGAAAAGAGCATATTTGTCATATCTTGCTTGACAGCTTTGGGGTCTGCAACGACGTCCCCAGACTTGTTGACACTGACACTTTCTCCAGTCAAGATGGCCTGGTCCACACGGAAGCTGCTGGATGACACGGAGAGAATACGACAATCGGCGGGGATATTGTCACCGACAGCGACTGCAATAATATCCCCTGGAACAAGTTCTGAAGCGTGAACACGAGATAACTGTCCGGAGCGAATTACTTTTGCTTCGTCGGGGGAGTAT
>QLPM01048041.1:0-18954 GCA_003314695.1 Albatrellus sp. MG142 | reverse complement strand
AAAGACATGAAATACAAACAAACTAGGAATCTGATATAGTACTTATACAAGACCCATCATGTACCAGTCAGCACACGCTCGTTCAAGAAGGTCACTAGCACCGCAGTCACGTCTATCACGTTTCCGCCTTCCACCTGCTGGCTCTTCACCAGCACCCCACGCGATTTTTCGATCAGCGCACGCAGTTCACCCGCCATCTCGCCCGTCATACCCCTACGTAGGCGCTCCGCCAGCGACGTGGACTCTCGACGGGCAAGCGCTCGCCGCTCCCGAGGACTCACACCCAGCGAGTCCAGGGTAACATTCGGGTCGTCCATCTCGGCATCCCCAGCTGCAGGGCTAAAACCTCCACCCTCAAAAAGCTCCGGACGTACCAACCATGCGCCAAGTTGCGCCGAAGCGTAGTATAGTACTACCTCGAGGTTGTGCCGTGTTGTAATGATTGCATCGAGCACATCGAGGGGACGCTCTGAGTCCCGGGTAGTCAGCGCAGTATTCGGCATCAGCGACTGCTTCGCAGGATGTGACACGAGGTGTGTCAGGACGTCAAGGGTGCAATTAGCTAGCTCAAGAAGCGTGCCCATAGACACGGGTTCTCCAGGAACGACCTTCGAATGCTATGGAAGATGCGTTATGTAATGATAAGCAACAAGATCCTGGAGAACGAGAGGAAGAACCTTACAGGAACGACCAAAGGAATATTTTCTGGAAGATCATCGATATCTCCCCGGAGGACGGCATCAGAGTTGCTAATCGCAATCAGCGTAGCCACGATGTTGCTGGTCAGCGCAAACAGTCTATGCACCAACCGAGCCAGGAACGGCTTTTTGACTGGATCTACAATCTCTGAGAACGAACGCGTGGATGTCTCACGACTGTCCTTCTCCAGCTGTGCGCGCTCTTCCGCCGTCACTGGCTCCAGCAGACTGGCGAGATGATTGGGGTGGGTGAGGGCGTAGTTGAGCTGCTGCAATAGAATGAGTGCTTTTGTGGTGAATGCTACTAGTATTTTCTCCGTGGTCTGGTTTCTGTTCTGCGCTGGAGGTGTTGTCGAGGCGATGGCATAGAAAAGGTTGACTACCCTCTCCATCTCCTCGACCATTGGCAATGAAAGTGCATCGCCAATTGTCCACGAGAGAGCGCGAGAGATCTGGTTGCCGTAGAGCTGCACAAATCCGCTGGCCTCAGCATCGAAGAAGTGCTTCTGCAGTCCCAGCGCTGTGATGACTCCAGACACAACCGCAAGCATGACGCAATACGCGCGGTGGGCCGGATTTCGTTCCCCAGGGAGCTCAGGAAGCTGAACGTCGACTAATCCAGAACTGATTGCAGAGCTGATGCTGTTATTGCTATACGCGACAAGGACACCCTCACTAGCCAGCCTTTCTGCTGGAGCTTGTAAACTTGCGAAGGCGATGTGGAACGTCAGGAGATGAGGCGCATATATGGACTGTCTCCGAGAGCGGACCTGTGCCAAACCTGATAGACCTGATAGGTCTGTCTGGACAAACAAATCAAGGCTTGCCCGGACAACGTCAGTCTCTTGGCACCGTGTCAACCAGAGAGTGGTAGATGGATTGATATCTGTCCGCGTGCACTGCCCGAACACTGCAACCAACAGCTCCATATCGAGGTTGAGGTCAAGGTCTACTCGTGTCCGAGCTGAGTCAAATACGAAGCGGAGCGAGTCGATGACGAAAATGAGGGTGGCGTCAACCATTGAGGCAATTGTCAGCCGGCGGTCAGCATTCAACGTCCTTGGCCGATGAGCTAGGTTTCTACACTGTTTGGAGCAGAAATATATTATTTGCAGTAGAGTCCGGTGGAACGGTGTGCTGACTGCACCGCGAACAGATTTGACTGGAGACTGCGGCTCGTTTACGATGATATCGTGAACGCTCTTGACCAAGGAAAGGAACGATTTGACCTCAGCCTCGGTGTCTGAGCTCGAAAACCAGGCTAACTCGAGAGATGCGAGAAGGACAGCCAATCGAGTTCCATGGATCGAGGACATTAAATCCCCGGATCGCTTCTCCGCCGCTATAATATCGGACACCGTGGCAGCCAAAGACAGAATGGTGGGACGGAACGTCGTGCTTCCCTGCAAGAAAGGCGCTGCCTTCAGCAACAAATTCTGCCAGGATTCCCCAAGTTCCCTCTGCGCGTGGGCGAGCGAAAGGTTTAGGTTAATGGAGAAAAGACCGTTCATCAGAACGTCCGCCTTTTGCGCTTGCTCTGAAGAGTCCACGTGGAAAGGCACAGCCCGAATCTGGAGCAGGCGAGAAGAGAATGCGAAGTCGTCACCCAATTCTCGCTCTCCGATAAGACATGCAGACTCTAGTTGCTGTAAAGTGAGGGCTGAGAAGTCAGCCTTGACTTTGTCCTGGAAGTCATCATACAACCCCGGGTCATAGGAGTTAGCAGTCGCCTCGTTTATGTGGTCGGTAAGTTGCTCCTCAGACTTGAAGACACCTTCTATGGACAAATAACTCTGTGGCTTTGCCCTGTTCTGTGTGCCACCTTCTAAAGGCGGCTGAATCGCAATGTCCATGGCAATTATGCGAACAGCATGAGCCATTGCGAGAATGCGATACGCATGCAGTGATATGCTGTCATGGAAAGCGGACCGAGGGACCCCGCTCACAACGACATATTCTGCACTCACATATTCTGGGGCTGGCGATAGATCCTCCTGCGCTATCTCTGCAAGGTGTGTCCAAAAGATGGAATCCTCGCGCATTGTTAACAGCTGGGACTTGTACTCAAGCCCTCGCTGCCATACCGAAGTCAGGAAACCGAGCACAGTGGCAAGCAGAACAGGGTTGGGCTCCCAATAATCCCCCCAACGGACGAGCATGTCGCGTGCGGCCTGGAGTGCGCTGACATGCCGCCTCCCCTTTGACTTCCCGCCAGTCGAGGCCGAAGATCCTTCGTCTTTTGCTTTGAGGTCAAATGCATGGAAACGGCCTGTGATGAAGAGATTGCCCAGAGCTGGCTCCTTCTCAACCGCGAGGGACATGAAACGCCACACCGCTAGACGGACGTCAAGATCCTTGTAAGGATTTTCTGCAACTTTGATAAACGTTGCTACAGTGGCTTCGGGGTTCGATAGATGACCAACAATGGTTGGAGCTGAGGACGATAATGAGAGGGAAGAGCATAGTGCGTAGAGAACTCGGACGGCCTCCAGTGGCACTGGGAAGTCTGTGTTGGGGTCGTCAATGAGACTGGCCAGGACATCCAGGGGATCAGAGCCCGACTGTCCGCTGCCGAAAGATCCGCTAATATTGCCGGCTCGAGAGCATAACGCTAACTCCAACAGACAAGGACCCGTTGTTCCATACAGCCGCTGTTTGTGTGTGAGGCAAAGTTGAGTGACACGAAGATGTGACGTCAGAACAAAGTATAAGCCACGAACGTCGCTGAAACGACGGGCCGCATATATTCGTCGAAGGACAGATCCTGATGTAGTAATTGCAGAGATGAGCGGATTGATGCTGGATGTTGTAGCCTTCGTCACCAACGCGTCAAACACTGCTCGACTGACGGAAGATAGAGGGCCATTTGATAACGATGGCAACGCTTGGTCCATCACGTCCGCATATAATGTCGAAACCAATCTGCCAACTTCAAACCTATGACCCAGTTGAGTATACTTCCAGCCGACGTGCTCCACCCAGATCTCCACATGGACAAATCGGAGGGCCCGAAGGAGGACCTCTTCTTTGATACCTTGCAGACGGGTATGCTCTGGTAACGTGACCAGTAATGTCGAGGATGCTTCGGTAAAGAGGGCTTGAACGAAACAAAGCAACGCCCGAGTGATTGAGTAGGAACCCAACGCACGTTCAGCCACCAGAACAGCTGAAGAGCCGGTAGAAGTGCGATTTGTGTCGAACAGTGTGGACGACGACCGAGTGGACAACCACACGTGAGAAGCATACTTAGGCAATGAAAGAAGGGTTGAGAGTAAACCCAATGCTGACGTGATGAGTTGTATTTCTGGCGGTTTCCGTGGCTGAGCTGCGGAACGGGAAAGTGCATCCTCTAAGATGGCCATCGTCAACGGAACGATTTCAAGAGGCTCAGCTTCGCCTGTGGACTGATCGGCTTCCAACGACTTCAAGACCTGATGTGCCAAAACTTGGTTATCCATCATCATGCTCCGGATGAGGTCAAGTGCATCCGTCACAATGGCTGCATTCTCATTTTGGTCCATTTCGACACCAATATCCGAGAACTGCAAGATAACTGGAGTTTGTGGGTTGCCCCGTCGATTGATCGACGATGGGGAAGTCGAAGGGATGGTAAGACCCGGGATCAAACGTCTTCGCTTCACATAGTCGACCAGAAGATCGAAAAGTACCGTCCATCCGGAATGCTTATGTTGCCAGGCGACTATGATGTACTCTTCACCGTCCTGACTCAGCAATCGCCCCTGAGATCTGGATGGAAGAGTGCTCCCACCAGGAAGCTTGAGAGGCCTCAGGTTGACGTACATCGGCCCCGCTGATGCAGAAGAGCCATAGCGCTCTGGCATTTTTTCATAAAGGGCATGTGGTCCAGTACAAGCACTTGCTGGGATGATTTGGGTGTATGTCGGAACCATGTCGAAGAAAAACGAGGCGTGTTGTGCACAAAGCGATCGGTCTTCTGCCTGCGCATTGTCTATCTGTCGATGGTCAAAGTTGATTAACGGATCTGCTTGCATGAACCCGGATCCGGATAATGCGCGAAGCACTTGGAGGAGAGGTCTTAACTGGACAGGGAAGCGTGACCGAGTGACATCGAGGGTAGCACGCCGAGCAGGTTCCTGGCAGTCTTGTTGCCAGAACTGCAGGCAGAGTCCAACTACTGACTGACTCTCACTACGTCCGAACAGGGCCACCCAGACTTCGGCGAATGTATCGAAGTCAGGGACCAGCTCCAATGGTACTATTTCTAGTAGCGCGATGAGAAGGCCTGTCCACATATAGACAATCAGTTCAGCATCTGTATATGGAACGTCTATCCACTTACCTTTAACGACAGAGCGATATGCCACGGCATTTGGGTCTGTAATCGCCGAGTCAGTCCTCCAGGCAATCGAAGTTACAAAGAGCGGCGTGGTTGTCAACAGTGCCAGCAGAAGCTTGAACAATCCAACACTTGGATCTAAGCATCGCTGAAGCATGACTTTTGACAAGTGGTCACGGTTCCTCACAAACGGCCTTATCTGGTTGGGTTCAAGAGATTCGAAAAATTTCTTGTATGAGGCTGGACAGTCGTCAAGTGCGGAAACCGCAGCCTCAAGACGAGACAATACGACGGTCCAAGCCAGAAATATGCAAGCGAAGTTGCTATCCCCATGAGAAATAACGAGATTGTGAATCTTCAGGAGGGCGTCTGGAGAGGCGGTATAGAAGTCTTTATCCAAAGGATTCTCTGAGATCTCGACCGTGCCAATATCGGTGAAGCTCTCGAGCTCAAGCACTTCAGTCATAATAAGAATCCATATGGCCGCGCAGTCCTGCTGTAGTTGAAGGCTCTCTGCATCCAATAGCAGGTTTCCGTTTTGTTGCCCTGAGCCGAGATTGACTTCGTATGCTGTCTCGTAAATCTGTACGACCAGTTGACCGTCGCGGGGAACATAGGTCCACATCGCCCAAAATAGAGTCTCCAGGAACACTAACTGATCCTTCATGTTCTCTTTCGCCCACCTTGAGGCCAGTCTAGGGTCTGTGGACGCGTGCGCAGGCAATTCAACGCGTGTCCGCTCATGGTATTCGGTGATGATGTCACGCGCCAGTGACTTTCCATCTGGGAAAGCCTGAGACACGGTGTCATATGCAATGTCGTGATAAGGGGAGCCTTCTGCTTCGAGTGCACGGAACAGAGGAACAAGGACGCGGCCCACGCAGCGACGCTCGGCGTAGTGGAAGGAGGTAAAAGCATC
The DNA here is from genome assembly GCA_003314695.1 of Albatrellus sp. MG142. NCBI lineage: Eukaryota > Fungi > Basidiomycota > Agaricomycetes > Russulales > Albatrellaceae > Albatrellus > Albatrellus sp. MG142. Next base: position 13,019 of record QLPM01048041.1, on the reverse strand, counting down.
GACGACCTGCTCGACAAAAGCACCATCGTCAGGGTGGATGTCCTGCGGAATGCCTTCGTTATATATCCACGACCGAAGGAGGATTAAGGCGTGTATCTCGTCTATGTTGAACCTGGAGCTGATGGCAAAAACGAGTTGTTTGTCGGAGGTCTCGACATTGACGACGTGACCATCCTTCAGCTTTACTGAACCGCTTTCGACTTGTTTGTAAGAGTCTGGATTTGGATGTCCAAAAGGGCTGCGAACGTTTTTGAGAATGTCAAGGCGCGACTGCAAGAGCCCCGCTGTGTGTTCAGCTGTGGCGGTGGGGTCGTAGCCAGACAAGATGAGGTGGAGTTGCTGATATGTTCTGACAGGAAAGTTAGTAAGGCTCTGAGATACACAGCGCGGGGAGCGTACACATCAATGACATCAGAACGGTCTGAAACTTCTGAAGACATATTTTAGAGGAGCATGTGGACGCGAAACACGCCAGTGGCGTCTCACGCGCGTCTATTTCAACAGCCGTATCGTCTACCGCGTCAAGCTCCCAATGACAATCTACAGCACCAAATACGCTTCGTAGTCAAGGTCTGTGAAGAAGGCTACAAGTACGCCACTGCTATTCGCGCTGCACCCACCGTTACAGACTTCACTCATACTCTTGCGTGGTGATACTCTGATTCTTCCATGAATGAGCGTCCTGTACAAGTAGACTATTCATCTAGTTCTTGAGCGGTATTCATCATCAATGCCGCCTAAGAGACGTCCTCAATTCGCGCAGGAGAACATCGACCAGCAGTTGCAGCAGATCCACCTCCTAGATCCTTCCTCCTCTTCAGAAAACCTTGAGCAGCTTGGCCCAATCATCAAGCAGATTCACCAGAATCGCCATCAAGATGCTTATTTACGAACGTTGCAAGCTCTGATAAACTCAAAGGACGCTGAAATAGAGAAGATATGTGGGGAGAACTACCAAGACTTCATATCTTCCGTATCCACGCTCTTCACTGTCAAGTCGCACACGAATAATCTGCAGGATAAGATCACTACCCTTGATCACAGTGTCTCTCAAGTTGGGCGGGGTCTAGTAGAGAAGAAACGAGCACTTCTTCAGGCAAAGAAAACTGCAGCGAACCTTGACGAAGCCATCGACAATCTCCAGGCCTGCCTGAGGGTACTTGACGTGGTGGATCGAGTCAGCAAGATGGTGAGGGAAGGGAAGCACTGGAGTGCCCTCCGTGTATGGTTTCCGAAACATCTTTTTTTCCATAGTCAATGACCTTACTTCAGTCGCTCGAAGACATTCAAAGCATGCCATCATCGTCTCTGTCCCAGACACCCTTGTTCCAACATCTACTTACTTCCCTTCCATCTTTGCGTGGCCAAATCAAGGATTCTGTAACGGCGTCCACAAAGCAATGGTTACTGGAGATTCGTAACGTCAGTGCTCAAATAGGAAAGCTAGCACTTGAAGCTATGGAACTACGAACGAGAAAATGGAGGTCTCGCAAGGAGCGAGACCCTATGCTTCGACTAAGTCGCGTGGGTAGTGCCGTAGAGGTCGTTACCTACGAGAAATCGGAATGTAAGGTTGCCTATCTTCCCCAAAAATTGCATCTTGAGCCCCATTAGCAGATAACGTCCTTGACAATGAACATTTGAAGGTGGACTTCAGTCCGTTGTATCAGAGCATTCATATCTATACTTCCCTCGATTCTCTCGAAGAGCTACGAAAGTCATATCAAGCAGATCGGAAGGTAAAATGTTCGCCACCATCTCCCTGATACAACGACTCACATGTTCGTGCCACCTTGTCTATAGGCCCAGTCCGACCTTATCCTGCCGTCTCCCCTTCCACTACAGTCGCTGACGTCTTTCACTGAAGAGATCACCGGTTTTTTCATAATCGAGGCTCATGTCTTGAACACGACCGGGTCATTCAGATCAACACGTGAAGTCGAAGAACTATGGGAAGCTGTAGTTGAGCGTCTGAGCAATGCGCTTGACTTTGCCCTCAAGCGGGAAACAGAAGCCGATTCTTTCTTAAGGGTGAAAGAAGATCTGATGGCTTTCATCATGGTGCTTGAGGTAAGAGTACCGCCCGCTACCGTGTGCACCACTAATCATTCTTGAAGTCATATTCATATGCGACACAAACCCTGCACTCATTCATTTTACACATATTCGAGAAATATGCTACACTCCTCGAGAAGCAGTTCAGCAAGCGGTTCAGAGATGTATGTGTCTGGAGCATGTTGCGGATTCCAGTCATAACACTCATTATGACTACAGATCGTTCTCCAAGATGATCATATGCCTATGCAGGTCAACCAAAGTTCGGAGAGGGACGCAGTACTGAAGATTGTATGGCTAAGCCAAGCAGACCAAGAGGAGCTATCACGGTGAATGATCCCTCTATAGATGCTGCCAGCATGGGTCTTATCTGTATCCTAGGACGCCTGCACCTCTTCAGTTTCCATGGTCACAGAGTTTCTATTTGTGTTGCGAGGACGTGAGTCCGGCATCACATTCTCAAGGCCCTGGATTTAACCTTCTGTTCTTCAGATTCGAAACTTTGTTCAGCGGTTCTATCAGTTTATAGAAGGGGTGTCGCAACACCATCGGAATGTCGACGAGCTTCTCAGCAAGGTAAACTTTTAGTTGGCATACTCATTTGTGAATGACACCGGATTATCTGCATAGTCACTGGACACCATTCTTTCAAACCATGCTGGTGGGAGCATCGTGGAACGACTACAGAACACGTCAACACTATCACAGGTCGCACAGATCATAACAAACGTGGAACACCTTGAGGTGGCGTGCATAGAACTGGAACGCTCGTTGACGAGTCTTCGGTATGCTGTGTTTACATCTGTGCACATACACGTGGCATCTTCATCTCATTCACAATGTAGTACCGTACAACGTGGTGGTACCATCCGTCTTACTGCTGCGTCTTCGTTCGGATCTACCCTGAGTCGCGCCAACGCCCGCATTGCCGCGCTCATCACATCCAAATTAGATGACTTCTTCGAGTTGTCAGAGTACGACTGGACGCCACAAACCCGCGAAGACGCACCAAGCATGTATCTCTACGAGCTTATCAACTGGCTCACGACCGTCGTCGACTCTCTCGTCGTCAAGGACACATACAAAGACCAGGCATACAGCAGTGCGGTAGCGTATATCGCGCAGTGCCTCATGGTATCTCAAAACCTTCAATCACTTTTTTCCCTTGTTTCTTACGTCTTGGCTTGCCTGCGCGCCGCTAGGACTTTCTCACAGACCGGAACATCTCGACGATGAACGAAAACGCGATCTCGAATATCCTGGTTGATGTTGACTTCTTGGAGGACCAGCTGAAGACCACCGGGCGCTCGCACCTGACTTCCGTTTTCATTGAACTGCGTTCCGTACGTCACCTTCCTTCCGCATCCATGCCCCTAAGTTTACACGCTCCCTCTCCCTATCCGGGCGCACCTAGACCACATCGGTGGTATTAGATGATTGTGTTTCGGAGTATCTTATCCCTGCCATGCGTCAATCATCCTACAGCGGAGTCAAGCCGAAGCGCCTGCAGGCCCTGCTGGAGAAACTGGCAAAGTACGGTGCCGCGTGCAAAGATGCGCCATCAAGGGAGAAGGGTGATAAGCGAAGGAGAGAGGCAGACGCGGTTGGACGGCTCTTCCCGGGCGAAAACCGATAACCCCAATTTCGCCTCGTTCGATCCTGGTCAGTGCATGTCGATAGGTTCAGTCTCGGCGTCTCAAGAAATGTACCCATGGCCTTGTAGTACAATATTGACAGGCTGAAAGGACAAATGTCCTCAGCTTTGCACGAAGACAGTAGCCACTTAAAGAATATGTTGTATTGTTGATTCTAGGAACCTTAGAATGAAAACCGGCAATTCAGCTTTCGAGATCAACATACTTTTCGACGTGCACCTGTGAGATTGCTCAGCTATCTACCCTTGTTAACCACATTGCGATCCAAATAAGTAAAAGAACGAATGTTACTTGCAATACGCCTTCGCCGAGTTTGCTACGTCTCATAAAGAATCTCTGGCATTGGCGTAACTCTAAAGAATGAGTAATCGTAAGGCGTCGCCAGCGAAAAGATTGACTCGAAATACTATGGCACTGCAGTGAAAAAGAAAAAGTGACTCCGAGATATGGCAAGGAAGCCAGCAATAAAAGGACGAGTAATGGTGAAGAGCGGAAACACAAGAGCGTAAAGATGAGACAACAGAGTGCACGTTTTCGAGATCGTGATGGATCATGATATGTGTGTATACTAGAAGGGACCTGCTACGACACGAAGCTGAGAAAAAAATTACGTGCGCCGCTTGATGTTTGCACTCAACCACTCCAGACCCTCGTAGAGACCATCGCCACTTGTAGCACATGCAGCCTGTTCACCAAGACAGTAGATTGAGTATGACGACAGATGCAAACGCGACACATATGCTGACCTGGATATACCACGTCCTCTGTCTCAGCCCCTGGAGACCAAGCTTGTCGGTGATCTCTGACGCATTCATAGCGTTTGGAAGATCCTGCTTGTTCGCGAAGACAAGGAGAAGAGCATCTCGGAGGTCATCCTCGTTTAACATCCGCTGTAACTCCTCTCGGGCCTCAGAAATACGTTCCCGATCGTTGGAATCGACAACAAAAATGATGCCCTGCGTATTCTGGAAGTCTAAGTGATACATAGTCAGCCCACAAATGAAACTAAGATAGTGCAAGATGCCACGTACAATGCCTCCACAAAGGCCGGATCTTGTCCTGACCTCCAACATCCCAGACGGTGAAAGAGATGTTCTTGTACTCAACGGTCTCAACGTTAAAGCCTGTGTGTTATGAGGCCAGGTCGAGGCCGATAACATAGCAAGGAGCGTGTGTACGAACCGATTGTTGGGATGGTGGTGACGATCTCACCAAGCTTCAACTTGTACAAGATGGTCGTCTTACCTGCGGCATCAAGACCGACCTAGCGCCAATCATAAGCAAGAATGCTCATTAACCGCACTAGGGTATTTTACCATCAATATACCTGTATGAGAGGACCACGAAAGTGAGAATCCACACGAGAAAGGCCTTAAGGAAAACACGAACGCATTTCCTTTTTACCGAAAAGGCCGGCAAGGATTTTTGACACTGACATCCCCATGGCTAATAGTGAGTAATGATACGGGGAGTGAGAAAGACAGGAAACAGCGGTGGAAAGCAGGTAGTAGTAGGGAGCTAAAGGGTTGTCGTCTCGAGTCTTTAGCTGTTGCGTGTAAGCTGTAAGCGTCCAAACTTTCGAACTCCGCCAACCCCGACTTCAGCGCCCGTGAGCTGCACCGCCATCGCAAGACACGTATCCGAAACAAAAAATTTACTTGTAAGTTACGATATGCTGTGCTGTTATAAGAACCGCATACTATGGCCGCAACTGCTATACGGCGAATACTCATAGGTTGGTTCGATTTGGAGCCCCACAGATGTCAAGGAGTTTCGGAGATTCATGGCCTGTCGACATGCCAATTGTGGTACACGTCTAGACACAATAGCATCGACAGCACTGCTCACTCAGCACACCATGGTGGTACAGAAATGACAAGGGTATACCCATAGTTTCCGAGTCAAGACTCCGAAGGAGCAAGCACATCATTCTTTACCGGGAACCGTGATAGTGCGCTAAACGTACTCTAAATTATTTGCAGCGATTGGATCTTGCACACTGTACGTCCTGGATAAGACTGTCCAAGCTGATGGCTGTTATTCAGTCTATGGACGCTGCGAAGATGAAGATGACTTCACCAGCCTCGGGACAAACATACGATTCAATTGTGCATGCTGAACTTGGAACTGTCTGGGAAAGAATCTTGTCCTTCACTGGCATATCTTACACACTTACGGTATGGGACGCCGACCTAAGTCGCCATTGTGAGACACGAAACGGCCCGTGTATGCAATATGCTCTGCATATAATCAATTTACCAATGCCACAAGCTTGGTCACTGCCTGTAAAACACACACTTGGGTGCGAAGTTACTATAAACAATAAATGCCCAAAAATGTCAGGATTGATCAATTCATCTTGACACGACTCGGTCCTCCGGGGGCAAGTCTCGCAATGATATTCCTTAGTAACATAAGTTTATGGTTTATATCTGTTAAGTCGACCTTAATAAACGCTACCTGACGGCTTTGCGACAATGCGACTATAAACTTGGTTTTTTTATTAATAAAAAAAGAGACCTTGTAGTTGCCTAAAATAATTCATTGGAGGGATGGGAGTCAGCTTGCAACCAATCAAATAATTTCTGCAAATCTTTGTCCGATTGCCAGTGTCTTCGCAATCGAACCCATGGATCGGGTTAGGGTCGAGTCGTAGTGCCAGCCCCAGCGTCTAAGTCAGATCTTCAACCTTTCATGTTGACCTTCACGCCTCTCTCTGGTGCAGCACGCTCATCGCGTACTGCTCCTCTTGCCTACCTGTTGCAAGTAGATGATGTCCAGATCCTGCTAGACTGTGGTTCGCCTGATTGGTGTCCTGAGCCGTCTTCGTCCGCGCTCAAGAGTGAAGACATCAATGACCAGACATACCACTGGGAAGAGTACTGTCAAATTATCAAACAGTGAGCCTCATTTATGTGCTTATTGCATATTGTGCTGTCAACTCTGTCCCTAGCTGACGAATAGTACCTATATCACAGACTTGCTCCTACCATTGACCTTGTCCTTTTGTCTCATGGTGATCTTGCCCACTCCGGTTTGTACCCATACGCGTATGCTCGGTGGGGTCTGAAGGCGCCTGCATACTCCACCCTTCCTGTACAAGCTATGGCGCGGATTGCATCCTCCGAGGAAGCGGAAACCATTCGCGACGAAGAGGATGTTGGCGATGCAGTCGAAATAAGGCCAAACGACGATGACGCACGGGAAAGCAGTCCTGAATCAGCGAAAGAAGGAAGGTCGAGTGCAGAACGCGATGTACCACATCTAAGGAAGTACGTTGCAAGCCCTCAAGATGTGCATGAAGCTTTTGACTTTGTCAACACTCTACGTTATTCCCAACCGACTCATCTTCAGGGTGAGTCATTTTGTTTTAACCTTCATGCGCACGTTTGCAGTTTTCTAATTATCGTTCACTTAGGAAAATGTCAAGGCCTTACCATCACACCATTCAACGCTGGCCACACCCTTGGGGGCACCATATGGAAGATTCGCTCGCCTTCTGCTGGAACCATCCTATATGCTGTTGATATGAACCACATGCGAGAGCGTCATCTAGATGGCACGGTACTCATGCGCCAGGCGGCTGGAGGTGTCTTTGAGCCGCTTGCTCGTCCCGATTTGCTCATAACGGATGCGGAGCGTGCTAACGTAGTGAGCAGCCGTCGAAAAGACCGAGACGCGGCCCTTATCGGTATGATCCTGTCAGCCTTCTTGCGAATGCTCGGTATCTCATCGTTGTACTACAGATACGATCACCGCAACGCTCTCCTCGCGATCGTCCCTCCTACTTCCATGCGACGCCAGTACTCGAGTGCTTGAATTACTCGTACTCCTTGACCAACACTGGTCATATGCGCGTCTTAAGTATCCCATCTGCCTTCTATCCCGTACTGGTCGTGAGATGCTTACGTTTGTTCGGAGTATGATGGAATGGCTTGGAGGAACTGTGAGTAAGGAAGATGTGGGTGAAGATGGATCTGCCGGTGGAAGGAGCAGAGGCAAACGGAAACGAGACGATGAAGGAGACGAAGATGCATTGGGAGCATTTGCGCTTCGATTCAGGTGCGGATAGTAAATCTTCCAATTATATCCGCTTGGCTGTTCATCTTTATATATGGTTAGGCACCTGGAGTTTTTCCCTAGTCCTCAAGCTCTAATGCACACATATTCCTCAAAAGACCCTAAATTGATACTAGCGGTCCCTGCATCACTTTCATACGGCCCTTCGCGCGCGTTGTTCGCTGACTTTGCTGCAGTTCCAGACAACGTTGTACTGTTGACCAGCCGTGGTGAGGAAGGCACACTGGGTCGCATCTTGTTCAGTCGGTGGAACGACTCACAGCGACCAGACGATAAGTGGGACAGAGGCAAACTTGGCAGCAACGTCATGATGGATGGCGCCCTCAGGCTTCGTGTAAGCTCGTTTCTCCCGTTTCTCTGCACTATGTAGTGACTTCCCTCAATGCACAGCTCAGTTCCAAAGTTGCACTGCAAGGTACCGAGCTTGAGCTGTTTCTGACAAAGGAACGCGCTGCCAAAGAAAAGCAAGCTGCGCAACAAGCTGCAATAGCACTGAACCAACAGATGCTTGAAGCCGACGAAGAGGATGAAGAGAGCGACTCAGATTCAGATGAGGAGGACGAGCAAGACGTTGAGCGCGTGCTCAACGGTAGCGAGTCGACCACGCCTTCTGCACCACGTGAACGTTCCTCCAGAAGGGAGAAGGTGGACGGTGATGGTGACACGATGGACTGGGGCAGAGGCTTGGACGCCCCTGACGATGGATCTAAGCAGCTACTTTCCTATGATATCTACCTGAAAGGCAACGTGTCACGCACGACGTCATTCTTCAAGAGCACGGGTAAGGAAACGCAGCGCTTCAGAATGTTCCCATATGTGGAGAAGAAGAGGAAGGTAGATGAGTATGGGGAGGTGGTCGATGTGGGCATGTGGCTGAGGCGTGGAAAGATCATGGAGGAGGAGGCGGAAGGAGATGAAGAGAAGGAGCGGAAGAGGAAAGAAGAAGAGGCCAAGGTGAGCCGCTTGGTGTTGCCTCAGCTTGCTGGTCTGATGCTCATATTAATATTCAGAAAGCGCCACGAGAGCCACCGTCAAAATTCGTTTCCACCATTGTAGAGGTGCAGCTGGCATGCAGACTGCTTTTCGTGGACTTGGAAGGGCTGAATGACGGTCGTGCGACAAAAACGATTATTCCGCAGGTTAACCCACGGAAAATGGTTCGCCAATCTTATTCCTGTTTCTAGACTACGCCTCTTATACTTTTCATCAGATCATCGTGCACGCTTCGCAAAGCGCGACCGATGCCCTTATCGAGAGCTGCGCCAACATCCGCGCCATGACGAAGGACATATACGCGCCTGTCCATGGCGAAAGCATACAAATCGGACAGAACACAAGCAGCTTCTCCATCTCACTCAGCGACGAACTCCTCACCTCCGTCAAGATGTCGCGTGTGCGTGTTTCCACTTCCATGTCATCTTTAAGGGCAGCTCTGATACGATTTCGCTCTGTAGTTCGAAGACAACGAGGTTGGCTACGTAACGGGCCGCATCGCGATGACAGCGAGCTCAACGGTACCGACGCTGGAGCCCTTCGCACCGACTGTGCCCACCCTGGCAGCCTCTGCCGTCCTAGCTTCCCGCCCGCCCGCGCTCGGCGCGCGCCCCACGCAACGCCTACCGCACTCGACGATGATCGGAGAGCTGAAACTGACGGCGCTGAAGACGCGGCTCGCTGCAGTCGGCGTGCAAGCGGAGCTTGTCGGCGAGGGTGTGCTCGTGGCGCGGTACGCGGGCGGAGAGGGGCTTGAGCAAGCCGTCGCCGTGCGCAAGACTGCGCGCGGGCGTGTCGAGATGGACGGAACGGTGTCGGAGGTATACTACAAGGTGCGCAAGGAGATCTATGAGCTGCACGCTCTGGTTGCGGCTTGATCGAGCTCCTGGATGGATATCTCCTGCGGATGGGATGCGCCCGACGTGGGTATCGTGAAAACAGCGGGTTTATGCATTAAATGCTGGCATAGACAGATGACGAGAGGAGTGTGAGCCGGAAAACAAGAAGGCACATCATGGCTCCTACATTTTGTGGCCTGATGCGTTCATTGAGTGTAGTACCGATCTATTCCCAACGGCTGGCGTCAGTTCAACGGACAAGGTAAATGCCCGCTACCGTCAGACAATTGATGCCGCAGTACTGGTTTACGACTACTAGTACTGTAGACAAGCGACCATAGGCCTGGTTTATGTATATCTCATACATGTGAAGGAGACTAGGCCGGCGTGCTGACATGTTACATTAGTACTGGCAGATTACTACGTCAGCAACATTGAGGGGATCTCTGGGATCATTATTCCACGCCCTGAATACGGTTTGAAGACAGAATAGCTGGGTTATTATGTGCCAGATCTCAAATTTCTTCACTCTCGGACTCAGGTTACTAGTATCCCGGGCCCATCGCTACTCAGGCGACTGTCTTGTTCGTAATCTCCGATCTCATTCAACATTGTGATCGCCATAGTAGCCCAGTGTACTAGTTTGACAACGGATATTGGTCGTGTATACTTGAAGCGGTAGGCTAGCTCTAAGTTGCAAGAAATTAACACTGGCAATAGTTTGCCCTAAAAAAGAAGGGTGCAAAGCACAGAAGGCCATTAATAACGATTGATGGAAAAAGATACATTGAAGGGACTGAAATGGGAAAGCAACCTAAATCTTAAGATCATCTTAATCGTAGTTAATCGGGTTTAAACACTTGTTTACTCTAGGCCAATCGACTGCTCCGGTTCATTGCGGCGACGTTTACCATCGTAGACGCCGTTTAGGTGGATACCTCGGGCGTCGAGACTCCGCGCGCAGTCTCAGACCCTTTTTGATCCCTCGAGCGGCGCTCGAGATGAGTCCCGCGCGGGACGACAGTAGTTTGGTACACTCGCTGTTTGTGCGTTAGGTCTGGGTGCCGTTTATGATAGCTGTCGGCTTGCAGCCGCTCAGACTAGAGATATTCGACGCAATAACTGGGGTAGCGGGTTCTACCGTGCTTGAGCGGCGGTCGCATGAGAACCTTAGGATGGTGGGTGGATCACGGGATGAGCATCATGGCATCACGAGGAACTTGATTGCGTTCCAGGAGGTCTTGCTGGGCTTGCTGGGTGGAGCCTTACTCTTCGAGCAACTCAACCCGAGCAAGGTCATCAGCGCGCCAAGCGCCCGCTCGAGTGCAAGTCTCCGGCTTAAAATTGTTGGAGTTGGTGGGTATTTTGGCCCAAATGACATGCGTTCCAAACCTACTTCAACTGTCTCTGATACTCAGACCGCACATATACAAGAAGCTTTCAAGACGAGAGGACCATTTCATCCACTATTCAGCACTACCCTGACTCTACCTCCACACATTAAACACCCCTCTGGTCGACTTGGATAGCTCAGAGTCACAGCTCGCTTAACTTTCTTCACTCTTGAAGATTCTTGGCGTGTACAGACACCAGCAGTTCACTACAAAGTTCGTCGTGATAAGCACCATGGGACGTACCGCTGACTTTCTCGAATTTGCCTTCGTAGTGGGCAAGTCCCCTGCCTATCTTCAATTTGCCTTGATAATGAACAAGGTCCACACAGGCTTCCTCCGGATTGACTTTGAAAGCCATTTTTTCGTATTTATAAAGTTTCTGTGGCACATCCGAGTCATTGACGGTTTTATTCAGTGTTTCGCTGAATTGTACCATGGTACCCTGGTCTACTGGGCTGGGCAGGCCTGTTTTTTTCTGGACATATTCTACCTGTCCACTCCCCGCAAGCTGTGTCGACCACGTTAGCCTGTATATCCTCATGTCAAGTGATCTGTTACATACGCGTGCGGCCTTCCGATCATCTCCATTGCCTATTTCTTCCCCAACACCGAGCATGTCAAAGATTGGGTCTTGAGTCCCTCCATTAACACTTTCTGCGGCACCGAAGTCCCTACGCGAGTACTCATCCGGGCAATGTACTCCTGTAGACCAGCCGCTCTGATTTATGGGCGAATTTGTATGCCCATCCGGGTGAGGAAAATTGTCCCTTGGTGAATTGCCGTCTGATCAGATCCTATAACAGTACGCATAATTGACACACCTGGCAGGTCCATCTTGGTATAAAAGGGGAGGGGGGGTGCATCCCGTCGGGGGGAGGAGATTGCTCTAGAGCCTCTCCATAAACACCTTCTGCGGCCCTGAAGTCCCTATACGAGTACCCATCTAGGTGAAGTCCTCCAGTAGACCAGTCGCACTGATCCATGAGCCATATTGTATACTCATCCAGGTGAAATTGTCCCTTGATGAATTGCTGTCTGATTAGATCCTATAACAGTGCGTACAACTGACACACCTAGCAGTATCATCCTGGTATGTAAAGGGAGGGGACTGCATCCCGCCAGGGGAAGGAGATAGGTTTACATCTAGCACGAGTTCATGCCGACTCGCATTTTATAGTTTCACTTTTTCTACTTCGGATCTCAAATTCTTTCCTCTTCCGCCCTCACCGTCCATTATCACCAAAACTAGGCTCAGTCAATCGGGCAGAAATGGTATTTTTCTGGCTACCATGTTGTAAATCCCAGCAAGCTAGCACACAACCTCAGTCAAGCATACCCAGAATGACTGTATATTAGTTACCTAGCACACAACCTGTAGTAACTATAAAGCAATAGTAAAGATAGTTATCTCACCTCAGTCAAGTGTACCCAGAATAACTGAGGGAGAGATATCTGCACTAGAAATCAATGAAAGAAGGTTCGAAACTGTACAGTACTGACAAATCCGCAGCATGCGGCTGAAAACAAAGAACAGTGTACGGTAACAAATACGCGCGCGTGTGCATGTGCCAGTTTGCTATTCCAACATACCAGTGGGAAAATTGCGTAGCGGTTTGACTATGGACAGAGCAAGTGCCCAAAAAAATCACATCAGAGGAGGAAAGGTAAACAAACTGGATATTCCTCTTCGAGTAAGTACACTACCATCATTCACAGGGATATGCAACGGCCGAGACAAATCAATGAATATCTTGACAGGGAACCAATTAAATTCCATCAGGCCTTTTGCAGCCAATGACCATATGTCTTAGGTATTGGAATATGAATTTTTTTTGAGTATCATAAAGGTCGTTGGATTAGTGGAACGCAGCCACGTCATCGACCCCAAAATCCAAGGATTTGCAACGAGATGTCACACCATGTCATGCATGCCGAATGTTTACATCAATTGTCTCGCCTGGTCTGCGGATGGGACACAGCTGCTCTTGAGTGAAGGGTACTTC
>QLPM01048039.1:0-10836 GCA_003314695.1 Albatrellus sp. MG142 | reverse complement strand
CCCTCTGGAAAAGTCAGAAAACAGTATTTTTCATGCTCCTGGTCTTGTCAAGGTGGATTTGCATGCCGAAAGATCTCAAAAGTGCTTCTATCTTGTGTGCAATGGGGTCATTCGACTCATCTATGTATTTACCAACAAGATAGCTGTTGGAATTTTGGAAATCGGGGCACCGTTGGGATTGTGAGCTTACGCGAGCGAGTGCAGCTGCAGGGTTGTTAGTGATATAAAGTAGCTTTCCCCCCCTGTACCTCCCTCACGCGGTTGCCCTTGTCAGGCTGTTCTTGCCCAAGACAAGCGCACTGCGCATGCGGGTGTCGTACCACTGTCGCTGATATTTCTTCAGTAGCTTCATGCCTTATTCATCTTTGTGATCCTTAATTTTTTTTGAAATTTTTGCAAGACGTTTCTTAAGGATATTGAGAGGTTTTGAAGCCACGGAAGGATTGTCAAATCGTTAAACGGCTCATTAAACTAGTAGCATGATGCATCACAAACTAAACCATACTATGGGTGGCCGGGAATTGGAAATATTTCACTTTTCAATTTCTACAGCCTTCCACAACATACTTTGAGCCTTTAAGTTTGAATCCTATGTCATTTTTACTCTTTTATATCTGCTCATAAATTTTATATCTTTTTATTCGAAGTTGTTGAGCTCTCGGGCAATGGCTGAGGTCCAGGTGCAAAAAGTTCGCGATATGCAAATCTTTGTAACGGCTGGTCACAATCTAGTTTCAGTCTCCGCTTCGACGGCGAGAGGCGATTGCAGGATTGTCGACACATCCCTCCCAAATTGCTAGTGATATTGCCGATGCCCTGCCGTGAGCGGAACTTTAATGTGTCACTTCAGAGTCACATCCTGTTCAACAAAAGTGTAAAATCGTTCATTTTCACGACAATTCCATCTCCGCTACCCTTCGGAAAATTAGTTCTGAGGTGGTGTCGATATGTATATTGGATTAGTAAACTGTTCCTAGGGGTTTGCAATCAGGGTGTATGTTTCCGAATGACCTGAACTTCTTACATTAGGGTCATTTTGACCATTCCTGGCATCCCATTTTAAAACCATGAGCTGTTTTATTGTTTTTACTTCATAGGCATGATGTTATATACTGAATAGTGCTACTATAATTTTCCCAGAACCATTAAATGGTGTTGTTGTATAGAAATTTGAGATTTGCACATCGCGGATCAGTTGCACATCATGATCAGCCATAGTAAGGGACTAAGTAGGTAAACCTATGGGTTATAGGTTATTGCAGACTTATGGGTTTTACTGTGAAAATCCCTGCCCACCAAGTTGGTGGACTGGTAAGGCTATGGGATATGAAGGGTTATGGGTTATCTAAGGTATAGGATATGAGAGGTACGACTGTAATAGCAACCAGGCTCGAGAGTCGGAAATCATGTGAGACGCGGGTATCATGTAAACGACCTTTTTGTCCACACCCAATCTCCGTTTCTTCCCGCGACACGGAAAACTTTCGAAATGATTCAGTGAGATACGTTTGAGTTGATCCCGGGGCACAAGCACAAGAAGACATAAGAATCCTAGTGCCCTCAGAGACGCTTCGTGACTACACGTCATGATCACTGCTTCACGGCGCAAGGCCGCTGAACTCGATTTCCCTCCACGTGCACAGCATATATACAGGCACGGGTGTTAACTTATATTGTACTCTGAATTTTCGTCTTGAAAATAGCTTGATGTGTGCAAAGATTGAATGGCACATGCGTCCAACTGCAATGCTCCTCTTGAGTGCTGTACCTCTTGCCCTTCTGAGCCAGCATCAGAGATCGCTGATAAGAAGCTTCCCTATCCATTTGGGGCACTCTGCAGAAGTGGCATTCACGTTCATGACCCTGCTTAACCGAGCTACCACCAGACCTCCGGGCCTGCTTCCGCTTCATTTCAACCCCTGTATGTCACAGTTATGTCACCTACCTGCACGATTCGCCGGGTACGGCATGCCTTTCTAGCCCCGATAGGACAGCGAGCTGTCGCAAATGCAGGGTTCCCTATGGTCCACAGGCACGGACTTGCAAGGATCGCGGTTGCATACCGACGAATCAAGAGAGATTGATTGATCCTTCTCTCTTCGCGGGACGCATCTCGGGTATGCTACCGGCAATTTGCATGGATGTGATGTGATATGTTGATCTATTTTCTGGGTGCGAGTGGCGCCTTTAGCTAGGAAGCAAGGCACGGGGCGTGCGAGGCGCGGAGAGCTGAAAGCCAATGAGAGCGACGGACGAGCACGCATGCTTCGGTACGCCATCCATCAATAATCGACTCATGATGGTCCGGTCAAATGGTCGTCCGAATTCAATTGATGATTGACCGTGCAACTTGATTCTTCTCTCTATGGCTTCTCTGTGTACTTATAGGGAATCCCATCAGCACCTTACACTCGACAACAGTGTCTGCCCCGCTGTCTTCCCCTTGTCGGCGCTGAGAGCATAGGGAACCATGGCCGCACCTAAATCTCGTCTCTCCAAGGTCTCTTTGATCTTCGCGTAGGTTTCCTGCTTACCTCAACTTCCTTCCTGGCTCATCGCAGCATATCGTACCTCTCTTCCAGAGCTGGCACCGCCCTGTTCTCAGACGGTATGTCAATGGTCTTTTGTCCCATGTATATGCAAACCCTCTATCTTACGCTTGATCCTGACTCGCAGGATATGCCAATGGTATTATCGGGAGCGGTGAGCGCTATCATGTTTCGTTTCATAAGTGTCAATTTGCTAATAGATTTCTCTGCTCTGTAGTGAACACCTGTATGTCCTCTTATATTCTGTAGCACGCATCGGTAACGGAAAATTGTTACAAAGTGTTAACTAGGATCTATGGCAAGAGCGCAATCGGTAAACACAACTACAGCCAGACCCTCAGCAGTGTTGCCTTCGCCGGCACCATAGTCGGCATGCTCGTCTTTGGTTACCTCTCTGACAAGATGGGTCGTAAATTCGGCATGGTGCGTAGTCTGCGTAGGCATTTGCACGTCAACCTCACCGGTCGAGTGCATCCACACGCGATCTGCAGATGACTGCAACCGGTATCGTTGCCTTCTTCTCTGCACTTTCTTCTGCATCTTCGGGCGCAAATGGTAGTCTTGGTGGTTTGTTGGCGATGCTTACCGCGTGCCGGTGTGTGTTGCATCGATAGTAGACCTCGGCCTTCGAAGCCAATCTGCTTTTCATGTGACAGATTCCTTCTCGGTATTGGTGTGGGTGCTGAATACCCCTGTGGTTCGGTCGCCGCATCTGAGCAATCTGAGGATGACGGCGTTGCCAAGAATGCCCAGCACCGTTGGTTCGCCCTCGCAACCAGTACGTTCTATCACGCCCGCGCCTCGCTTATTCCATGTTTTCTGATCTTGTCCAATTGCGCTTCACCATCGTATTTTTGCAGACTGTATGATTGATTTCGGCTTCGTCGTCGCCGCTTTTGTGCCCCTTGTGCTGTTTTGGATGTGCGTGTTCACAGGTCGCTTCTCTTGGAATCACCATCTACCAATTGCTCACAATTACCTTCACTTTTAGTTTCGGCGAGCATCATCTCCGCGCCGTCTGGCGTCTTTCACTCGGTCTGGGTTTCTTCCCAGCCGCCGCGGTCTTCGTCTGGCGGCTCAGGATGGAGAACCCAAAATGCTACAAGAAGAACTCCATGGTCCGCGTCCGTGCCCCGTACTTTCTGATTATTCGTCGCTACTGGTTGGATCTTGCGGCCATCTCCGCTACTTGGTATGTCCGCATCCGTCTTATTTCATATACTCGATCTGATGCTCTGACATCCGAATTCGAATTGCTTAGGTTTATTTATGATTTCATTACGTACGTAAACTTTCGCAACTGTTGACCTTGGTATGAGTACTGAACTGACAGCCTGGTTGAACGTTTGAAACATCCACCTTCATACATAGATATCCTGTGCGTATATCATTGGACGTTATGTGGCTTCCGCTATTCCTGATGCTTGCATTCACAGTTCTCGCTCTATTCATCTACGATTATTTCTACGTAAGTATCTCTTTCTGGACAGGGCGTTTTGCAAGATTGCTGGTGTGACCGACATCGTATAGGATTACGGGCAGCTCTTCATCACTTGTTGTAATTTTCGGATGGAACGTCGTCATCAAGTGAGCTTTGGACCATTTGCATCACAGACACTGCAGGACTCATTTTCCGATGACAGCCTGTTCTATATGCCAGGTACCAAATCTTCATGTACAACATTCAACATCGATGCTGACTGATAAAACTAGGTACAATTGGCGGCGCGTTCATTGTCGACTACTTGGGCCCAAAATATACTATGGTAAAACTGCTTCCTATCCTGTATTTTTATGAACATTTAATATGCAATTGCTGCTCAGATCTTGGGTTTAATGCTTCAGGCAATCGTTGGGTTCATCATGAGCGGCCTCTACACACAGTATGCACTGTGTTCTTACCTTTCTATTTTCCCTCTGCTGAACCGCAATGTATAGACTAAAGACTCACATTGGTGGATTTGCGGTACGCTTTGTGTGCCTGAATATCCCTCAATGCTTCCTACTAACGATAAACTATACTTTACTAGGTCGTCTATGGCTTGTTCCTTAGCTTCGGCGAAGTCGGTAAGCATACAGACTACGTGGGTTCTTCGAGGTTTGGATTCTAACTCTTTCGATCAGGCCCCGGAAATTGTCTTGGTCTTCTTGCCGCTAAGTCGGGCCCGACTGCTATTCGCGGTCAATTCTACGGCCTCGCAGCTGCTATCGGAAAGGTCGGGGCCTTTGTGGGCACATGGGGTATGTTGTACCCACCCTTGCAATGCAACAAATTCTCACAAATTGCTTTATGATCTGTGAATAGCCTTCCCTCCGATGATTGACGGTACGTGCCTTTGACCCAGTCTCCATCCGGTGTCCTGACCCTGATGATTGTGCTTAACAGCCTTTGGTGGACCGGACAGCGACAGGGGCAACACCGGCCCATTCTGGGTTGGCAGTGGCCTCGCAGTTCTCAGCGCACTCATCACGCTCTTCTTCATCAAACCCCTTACGCACGACGGAATGGAAGCGGAAGACAGAGATGTGCGTATCGGAAATCCTTTTTGCGAATGGGAAAGCGCTAATCACCCATGTGTCAATCTAGTTCCGTGCGTATCTTCAAGCTCACGGTTGGGATACAGCCCAGATGGGTCTTGGAGATGAGGACAACAGCTTCACGGAGAGCTCATCAGAGAAGCAGGCGGCTTAAATCGATTCTGGCTCTATTTCCAGGAATCGAACGTCGCAAAACAGTCTGGCAGGGCCCTGTATACGTGCCTTCTTATCTTTACAAGGGCTTGAAACAGTATTACGATTTCCTTGTTTCGTCCACGTTTCTTATTGTGCTATAGCGGCTGTGTTGGCATCTTAATGACCTTCACATGACCTTCATATGACGCGTGTTCTTGTCGACCCTACACCATTAGATACCGCTAGTATATAATGTTGTTCATGGTCCTATATGGGTCAAATATACTTCGATGCCTTGGAGGTGTATAAAGCATTGAGTGCATTATGTTGTTTCGGCCATTTGTGGTCCAAAGCTATGCGGCTGTATAGGGTTATGCCTAGCTCTTACATAGCTCTTATCAGTGACTCGAAGTGGCACCGGGGGCGCCTCTGGCCTTGCTTGGACAAGTCGATACTGCCGCTCATAAGGATTCCGTGATATAACTGACGGTCCTCCACTCTACCTTCTGAGGACTGCTACTGAAAAAGAGGCAAAAAGTTTCGAGCTGCCAACGTGTGAAGATGTCCGTGAACACGGGGATCAAGACACCACTGCACGAAGGCGCTAACATTTTGAGAAACAAAGAGAGTCGCAAAAGGAAGTAGGCGAAGCGTGAGAGGATCTTGCTGCTACCCGTAATGATGACGAAGCCCCTCGGCTTCAGGGCTGCTTAGCAAGATTCTTGCGGTGCTCTTGGATGCTGTCCACTAGGAGTCCTACTACTTTTCAATGTAAGTGGATTTGGATGATAACTTTGGACAGCCCTTTGGAGTGGTTGCCCCTCATCGCCACTTGCTGGAATGGTGTTCGCATTGCCAGTGTCCGCTCAGTATAAAGGGGCATGAATACTGCAGTGATGTGACATACTTATTCCCGACAGCACCTCAAGTCTTTATCACCTTCACAAGTACTATCACCGCAGCTATGGGCAACTCACATTCCCAACGGCATGGCCAGATATCGACAACGCCCGAGCCATCAAGACGATACCTAACAGTTTCTCCAACTTCTCCAAAGCCCGATTGCCTCTGCGACTTTTACATCAATATTGATAATAAATATTACAGCAAGTTTGAGGATCCTGTGAACTCCCGCCCTCCAGCCTACACACCCTCGAGCTTTGATCGATTTGATCCCCCGAGTCTGGGCAGCAGAGCAATGTTAATGCCGGTTCCGAGTCCTATACCTTTGCCAGGCAGACCACGCCCACTCCGTATTCTCGACATCGAATATCTGAAACAGCCGCTACGTCGGAATTCATTCGAGGACGCACTCGAGACACTCAGTAAGTATAACACGGTGTTTATTATGGACGACTCCTCATCCATGAGGGGGGATTTGTGGCAAGAGGTGCGTCCAGCAAGCTACAGTTACCACACGCAGCGCTTTCCGCGTGTCTTCCTTAGCTATGCTGATCCGGCGGGTGTTGAAATGTCATCCAGGCAACGGAGGCCCTGTCTATGCTCGCTGAGACTGCTAGCAAGTATGGCACAGATGGGCTGTCAATTTACTTCCTCAATAACGAGACTGTGGGCCAGAACATCAAGGTACTTGTTTGCCAAGCAATCACCTTGTTCTCCGTGGTCATACTTTTTATTTTACGCAGGACAGAATAGCAGTCGAGAACCTATTCAGGACTGTCAATCCTCTGGGACCAACGCCGCTCGGGTCTAAACTAGAAATATTGCTGGAGGACTACTTGGAAATGATCGAAGCAGCAAAACGGGACGGAGGCATGCGGGCTGTACGGAGTATCAAGCCGGTCAATTTTGTGGTGATCACTGATGGTATCCCCAGTGCGTTTTTTACATCATTTCTGGTGTCCCATAGACCTTTAGCTGATGCTCAGTTTCTTTGTACTCAGCGGATGATCCCACAAGTATCATCATCGCAGCAGCAAGACGTCTTGACAAGAATGACTTCTCTTTATCACAGGTATGCCGTTTATTGTGTAGTTGATCAGTTAGTTTGGATGTGTCGAACACTGCTATCGTAGGTCGGCATCCAATTCGTACAAATTGGCAGAGATGCAGGCGCCAGGAAGTACCTCCAATCGCTCGATGACGATCTGCAGGAAAAATATCACATACGGGTTCGTCATCTGTATGCATTGTGGGGATCCGAGCAGTACCTGACCAGTTATTGATAGGACATGGTTGACTGCACGTTGTCCTTCGGCAGCGCTATCAAAGGCGACATGTTGATTAAGGTGTTGTTGGGTGGCGTTAACAGACGAGTAGACGACACCGACCAACCCTTCGGATTTTCGAGAATATGATGCGGTACCCCATCCCGTTTAATACTTGGCAACAATCTGTCAATCTGAGTGTACTTTATCTCTGCCACACTTTCTATTCGTTTGATGTAATGTCTTGTGCTTGCAGCTATTATTGTCTGAACTTTCGTTATCCATTCTTGGAATATCCGTTCTGTACCCTCCTTGTCTTGTCTTGTAGTATCTGTTCCATACTTCCGTTATCCAGTCTTGTATCAGTTATGTACTTTGAAATTCAGTATTGTAGTAGTATCCACTCTGTACTTTCGTTATCCAGTCTTGTATCTGTTCTGTAAACACCTTTTCTGGTCGTGGGCTAGAAAATTGAAATCTCTATCCATGACCTACGCATGCGCCGATACTAATCCTAATATGTAAAACAAGATATTGGAACTAGTGAGGGTAGTCCGTTAGGACCGCCACGCACACGACACAAATTGTTTCATTCAAGTTGATGACAGGTCCGTATATAAGTTATGATCAATGCTTCAAGTTGCAGCTATTCTTGTCCAAATTTCTGCTCAATGATGCCATATATTGTTGTAAATCCCAGCAAGCTACCATACAACCTCAGTCAAGCATACCCAGAATGAATGATATCTGTACTGGAAATCAACGATTGAAAGTTCGGAACTGCACAGTACTGACAAATCTGCAGCATGTGACTAACAGCGTATGGTAACAAATACGCGCGCGTGTACATGCGCCAGTTTGCTATTCCAACATACATTTATTGTCAGTAGCAAGGTCAACTGAGTGGAATAAAAGCACCGGGGGACCCAGTATATGTCCAGAATTCCCATTCTGGTACAGCTGACCACTGCACTAACGATGACCCCTCCGGAATGTGCACGGTCAGGT
The DNA here is from genome assembly GCA_003314695.1 of Albatrellus sp. MG142. Classification (NCBI taxonomy): domain Eukaryota; kingdom Fungi; phylum Basidiomycota; class Agaricomycetes; order Russulales; family Albatrellaceae; genus Albatrellus; species Albatrellus sp. MG142. Next base: position 2,438 of record QLPM01048039.1, on the reverse strand, counting down.
ACTGGTCAGATAAGAGCGGGTTGAATTCCTTCTCGCTCCAACGGATTCTCGAACTCATGATCATGGCTCTCGCCCTTCCCCGTGATACTTAACTGGGACGTATGCGGTATCGTTATTCCTGGCCTTGTTCACTATCCCTAGCTTCCTTCAATGCCTCGCAAGATACTCATTGGGTTCGGGGTGGATGTAGATGCAGTCTCCGGCTGGTATGCTTTCGTTTCTCTTTCATCGTTTCGTATGATTCTACCATGCTTCCAGGTTGGGCTCCTATGGTGGGGAAGATTCCCCCTCCGATATCTCCAGAGTAGCTTTTCTGAATGACATATTACTTATGGTAACTGACATGGCATATAATAGGGAATGTTTGCTGGTGAAGTCGGCGTTCCGCGTTTACTCAAATTGTTCGCAAAGTACAACATGAAAACTACATGGTTCGTTCCCGGTAAGCTGGTCATACACAGTGCCATGTCGGACACGCTCATTATAGCTATCGAAGGTCACAGCTTGGAGACGTTTCCCTTACAGATGGCTGCCGTTCGAGATGCAGGGCACGAAATGTAGGTTGTATAAGTACCGTAGTACTAGACAAACTTACAATATCAACGTCGATGCAGAGGCCTTCATGGATATTCGCATGAGGTAGTTTTTCATGCAAACCTATTCTTATCCTGAATTGATTATGCGTATGCGCCCGAGCAGAATCCTACCTCGCTCACTTACAACCAACAGAAGGATATCCTTTATCACACGTACAATCTCCTCACCCAGTTCAATCATGGGATACCTCCTAAAGGAAGTGTTGCACCGTGGTGTGAAGTAAGTAAAGAAGGCACACAATTATTGCTTGAGAAAGGTATCGAATATGGTGCGTCGATATGATCACAGATTTCGAATTTGCTACTTTTATTAGCTCACTATTAAGACCATTCAAGTATGGGACACGAGTGAGTCGGTTCAACAGCTTACTCTATTCCTTGGTAAACGTACGGTATCTAGCCACCAGGCATACTATCTACGTGACCAGGATACCTGGACCAAGATTGATTATTCGGCCGAAGCTCATACCTGGATGAAGCCTTTGCAAAGAGGAAAGGAGACCGGTCTCGTCGAGATACCTCAAAGTTGGTAAGAGCACAAATACCTTGGGCAAAATCTTGGCCAATGTACTACATTTAGGTACCTAGACGATATGGTGCCCATGATGTCAGTTTGCGCTTTTCTGGAGGCGCCCGCCGCTCATAAGTCGATAGGTTCATTAAGTCTAGTCCTAATTCGCATGGCTGGGTATACCTTTCGTCAATCCATTCCTTTTCCACTCACGAACTCGGTTGAACAAGGTGAACGCGAAAGACGTAGAGCAACTTTGGAAGGACACATTTACATATTTGTATAGGTACTGTCTCTCACTACTGTGATGGTGGGGCAATTCTGATAGCGCTCCAAGGGACGAAGAGGATTTCATCTTTGCGATAACTATCCACCCGGACGTCAGTGGGTATGTACCATGACTTAATGTCTCTTTTCATGCCACTCACCACATCAGTCGGCCACATGTTATTCTCATGCTCGTGGGTTTTGTCTCTTTTGTTGATGTGCCTTAGTTTGCTCACCTGATGTAGGAACGGTTTATTGAATGGGTCAACACTCACGAGAATGTTTCATGGGTTACTATGATTGAGATTGCCAACGAGTTCCGGAGCAGGAAGAAACCCGTAGAAGGAGCTGTGATGCCTCGCGGATTTCAGGTGCCAGTGTTTCCCTGAACCAAACTAAGCTTAGTGTCAGAAGTACATCATTTTTTTCCAGAGTACATAAATGAAATCTATGAGACTCAACCAAATACAATGATAAGTATCTGTACTAGACGGGACCGTATGCTCAAGTGCACACTGAGAAGCTCTTTCTTATTGAACTTTAGATGTCTCGTCGTGGCTTGAAGTGCGGCTGATGTTTGAAACCGGCCCGGTAAACCACTTTCGTGCCGATAATATCCAAGAGCCTGCTGCGAAACAGAATACACCCATGATAATGACGACTGAATAATCTATTCGATGACAGCTATCAGCATGCTCATTGGATGGCGATGAAGACAAGCTTACTCATACTAGCTGCGGTGGTCATTTGGCCCGGCGGGAACATCAAGAGAACCATAATGAATGCAACCCACGCAACACCCACGATCCCAATGGGAACAAACCATCGGCCCAAGCTAAATGGTCCAGGTACGAGCTTATCTCTGCCGGATGTGATACGCAGGAAGATGGGCGTAGCATACGACGTGTACAAACCTATTACGGAAGCTCTAAAAACGTGACAAGGATGACATCAGTACTGGCCGTGCTGTGCTGATGAAGCAAATACCCTGCGAGCGATGACAGCGCAGCCGCGGAGAACCCAAGGAGTCCACAGAGAGCTGCACAGAAAATGACAAACCAGAC